>SMSR01014879.1:16690-55348 GCA_019453355.1 Ceratina japonica | reverse complement strand
ATTTGTACTTACCCCGTAGACAGGTACAACGTCCATATGGCTGTTCAAGAGAATAGCAGGTTTCGAGGGTTCTTTTCCTCTCCATGTGATAATTACGATTGGTTTGGTTTTGACAATTTCGTGTACTTTAAACTCGCACTCGATAGACCTCGCCTGCACGTTAAGAAATTTGACGCACTCCTCTAAAAAACAAAAAATATTAAATAAATGATTGTAGAAACACTTACGTGAAGACCTTTCGAAAATCATACGTCTATCTTAATCTACTGTTAGTATACTAAACAAGGTGACTTAGTATCAACCGAAATTCTGTTATCACTACTCAAATATCTCGCGCAAAAAATCTGCTGCCTATCTCTAAGCTTGTGATATCTTGTTTACTTTTACCGTGTATAAGGACGATCTTAGAATTTCGAACAATCAAGATTACCAATGTTTTCGCGAACAGCACCGAGTCCGGCGTTAATAATTTCTAACCATAATCGATTACTACTTCCGACCTAATTATTGTCTCCTCGGTTCTTATCGTCATTAAACCGTAGCCAATCGAAACGACGTGGGAAAGCAAATGAGAAAACGTGGGTACGAACGAGCCGGCGTAATATAGGTCAACCACGAGTAACGATCGCGTACAGTTCGCCGAAGACATTCAGACTTCCTGGAGGAGAGTGTCGCGGACGGTTTCGCGTTCGCGTTTAGATTCAACGAAGATAATATAAAACCAGAAATAAGATTGAACACAGGGTGGGGCATGCAATGGCTGTACAGCGTCTCCGACGCTCCGACCGAGTTTCGTCCAAGTCCCCAGTCCTCCGTACGGAAACGCGTCGGCCTTCTTATAAATTAACGCCGACGATCAAGTCATATGGGCCCGAATGAATCGTGATTCCCTTTAACGAGGAAATGACCGAAACCTTTAACGACCTGCCCGAAGCGATCGCATGCTTATTCCACGCGAGAGGCACGTATACACTTTTTGCACGCGTGAAACTCGCATGGGGAATATCCGCGTTGCCACCGAGAAATTCGNTATCTTAATCTACTGTTAGTATACTAAACAAGGTGACTTAGTATCAACCGAAATTCTGTTATCACTACTCAAATATCTGGCGCAAAAAATCTGCAGCCTACCTCTAAGCTTGTGATATCTTGTTTACTTTTACCGTGTATAAAGACGACCTTAGCATTTCGAACAATCAAGATTACCAATGATTTCGCGAACAGCACCGCGAGTCCGGCGTTAATAATTTCTAACCATAATCGATTACTACTTCCGATCTAATTATTGTCTCCTCGGTTCTTATCGTCATTAAACCGTAGCCAATCGAAACGACGTGGGAAAGCAAATGAGAAAACGTGGGTACGAACGAGCCGGCGTAATATAGGTCAACCACGAGTAACGATCGCGTACAGTTCGCCGAAGACATTCAGACTTCCTGGAGGAGAGTGTCGCGGACGGTTTCGCGTTCGCGTTTAGATTCAACGAAGATAATATAAAACCAGAAATAAGATTGAACACAGGGTGGGGCATGCAATGGCTGTACAGCGTCTCCGACGCTCCGACCGAGTTTCGTCCAAGTCCCCAGTCCTCCGTACGGAAACGCGTCGGCCTTCTTATAAATTAACGCCGACGATCAAGTCATATGGGCCCGAATGAATCGTGATTCCCTTTAACGAGGAAATGACCGAAACCTTTAACGACCTGACCGACGCGATCGCATGCTTATTCCACGCGAGAGGCACGTATACACTTTTTGCACGCGTGAAACTCGCATGGAATATCCGCGTTGCCACCGAGAAATTCACGACGGGTAACGAACGTGTAATCGTGCTCACCGTAGTCGACTTTCGGATGGACCGTGGGTATTCGCAGATAGTTCTTCAAATGCGATATAGCCGCATCGTCCAGCAGATCCTCGGATGATCTACCTCTGGAAGTCGACATCATTGCTGATTCCGTTGCTTGGTGCATGAGTGTCGAACGCCACCGTTGCGTCGACTGTCACAGCCGTGACCGTAGCAGACGCCTGCTACCTCTATCCGCCCGATGACGTAGCCGGGGCCTCGATCAATCGCAGCTCGCGAACGATCAACGCACAATCGAGTGGCCGCCGTTTAAAAGGTATTCCTTGATAAGGGGATCACGGGCTTTGCTCGGTCTCAATTACGTACGATTATCTACTCTGTGGAAAATTTTCTTGTTAAACACGGCATTAGAGAGAGGAGCGAAACTGAACGCCGCGCACGACGCGTAGAACAATAAAAGATCGTCAAAGAGATTAATTAAGTAGACGAAGTCGCGTAACAGATTCTACCTGAAACGGATCTGTTCGAACGATCGCCATAAATATTTTATTTCGCGTGAGAATCCGCAGCCTAGGTACGAGCTCAATTCGCGTGCACAGGGGAATTCGACGTTTAATTGTAACGGCAGATGTGGAAGAGAAGAACACGCAGGGCGTTTAAGACGTAGTTAATTCGTAAAATGTATTCCGATTTATTAAATTTCATGTATGCCTAAATATGAGCTCTTTACACGTTACGCCATAATGTTATATTCATATAGAGTTTGATATCGAAGAACTTGTTACATTCATTAAATCCATAGTACGAATTAAATTATATTATACAATGTAGAATATAATGCAACGTGGCTAATAACTAGGCACATACATGTAACAGTGAATTGCAAATAAAAAAATTATGTGTTTCGACACTATTATAAAGACGAACTCTTCCTCTCATAAATATATATAATTATATATTTATATATAACATACACACATATATATATATATATAATTACATATTTATAACATATATAGAATCGTATATATGTATATGCGTATATACAGTAATAATAATAATAAAATAATAATAATAATAATAATAATAATAATAATAATAATAATATAATAATAATAATATATAATAAACGCTATTGATCTGTTTTATTTACAACATCGAAACTATTGTACTAACGAGTGTGAAAGTGTGTGTCTTACTAGTTTTTCTGCCTTCTCACCGCTCTAACATGTTTATTTACTTATATCTTTATATGTAACAACAGAACGCCTTTATCAGAATGTCCATTATACAGATACGTTAGGGCAACCAGAGAGAATTGTACAACGAATAGAATACAGTGTATTATAAAGCTGAATTTAATCGGGCGCATGGACGCGCCTCTTCTGAAGAGTCTTTAAACCGCAAAAAGCAATCGTACTTTTTTCTATATATCCGCCGCACATCGTTTTGTGTGTGTTTTGCATGTTACTTTCCACCCTCCCGTGACCGTTCTACGCGTGTACACCCACTGGATAGATCATCATCTTTTGGCTCTGAGTACAAGGTCCTGAACGAGACGCGTGTCCATACTTAAATTTATCTTACAAAAATATGTACAAATTTCACAGCTTCACCGACCAAGCGGCGGACACGACGCTGTACATACCCCCGCCCCGACATATACATATACATAGATACCGCGTCCGCGCCGCGTGGTTGGATCGAGTTAACTTACACTAGTATACAGGTTTATTATTACAAAATATCGGCTAAAGTATAAAGGAATACCAAATGCCAAAAATATCGCTCGTTTTACATTAGTCCCCCTCGTAGTTCACCGTTCGTAGTTTTCCGTTCGCTCCTACTCGTCGCGAAAGCTGTAGCCAAAAGAATGTGCAAAGTATGGTTTTTTTTTTCTTTTCTCTTTTTCATCCAATCTGTTTACAATTTACCGTCCTCTAGCAGAAAATACTTTTTCCCTTTCTTTATATCCCTAGTTCGAAGAGTTCCGTTGAATTATCTCAAAATACATTTCTCTCTTTCTCTCTATGGCGTTTGATTTTCGACAATTGCTTGTACAATTATTCGTTTGTTTTGTTGGCTTTGTATATGGAAGAAGATCCGAACGAGAAATAAGAAATATTTATGGCCTTCAGATTCGGCAGAATTTAAACTCTTCGTTGTGTACATGTGTGACCGTTTATGCGTGGTGCGTATATTTATACTTATTTACTTCCTCGGTTGGGACGCTTAAGCGCGAGTTTAAAGTCTGCGAAATATACAAAAGCCGAATAGTTATTACAAAACATATTACAACGAGGAACTCCGAATAAGAAACGCCGCAATTAATTAACGCATTTAATATATATATATATACACACACACGACAAACATGTGAGAATTTCGATATAAAATCTTTGTACAGCTCACTAATAATAAGTTACACCAACGTGTACACTGGGCGAATGGTCTCTAAGCAAATGTTCGGTTTTACATTCACCGAGCAGAAACAATAAATGAGGGGAAAAAAAGAAAGAAGTCACACCGATCACCGGGTATGGGAAATAAAGAAGAAACAAAAAAGAAACTAATTTTACAACGTAAATAAATTAATTACAAAATAAATCGATATCTCTTTCCAATTTGTTACCCACATAAAAGACAAAAAAGAACAAACAATTACAGATTTCGAAAACAAACAAGAAAATAACATAAGTAGTTCATGTACTTGGCAATTCAAGGTAGCATCTCATTTTTTATCTTTTACAAAAAATAGCCCTACGATTCTCCTGCCACACTAATTACTTCGTTTTCTTATTGCAATTTATTCTCTCTCACTCTACACCTCGCGTTCTCTCTCGCTCACCTCTTTCGTTTGATACATTCCTCCTTTCTAAATCACTTCTTAAAGAGCTTTGTACTTCGGTATGAATGTTCAGTATCAGAACTTCCGCGGATCGATAAATAAAAAATATCCAAAATATAATGATAAGGATCAACATAGAAGTTTTCTTTTACGTACCGTTAATCGGGAAAGAAAAAACGAAACGATAAACGGTGGCAATTAAAAACTTTGCGCTTAAAAAAACGATTTTTAAATATGTAACACGCGTCGATTCACTCGACGTAAAGCTCGAAGCAACAAAAAAATACGAAACCGAATGGCGTGGGAAACGTTCGACTTAGGGCCTCGACGTTTAGAATCGTACAACTTCTATCCTAAACAGGCCAGTTTCCTACCCATGGAATCGACGACGATCGTTATCGCGGCGTAATTGAAAACCGTGAGATTCCAATCGTCAATAAAAATCGCCACTGTGCGGTGATCGTAGTCCCGCTCAAAATTTCACACGAGCATCTTTCATCGTTTAAAAAAAAGACATTTCATTTTTGTTAGTTCACTCTATAAAATGGTAAAAGAAAAAAATAAATCACAACTCACAGCACAGTGTCTGAATTACATTTCCTGAATTTCTCTCCGCCGACTCATTGACTAATAATCGAATGTACACTTTAATATCGTTATATTATGCGTATATGCAAATGATATTTACAGAAAAATCGGAGATTGCAGTTTTGTGTTTTCAGTGTACCTAGACGTGTATACGTATGTAATACATAATCGTCGGAGGTGTCCGAACCGATTGCATATCACGATTTTCGGCCCGGATTCATTGTTCCATCTTTATTAAACGGTCTCATCAAAATTCGACTAACGCTATGTATAAACGTTTTTCTTCCTTTTTTTAGGGCACCGTTTTATCCATATAAAAAGTGTACGAAACACTCTTTCGGCCGTAACGCTTAGATGCCAATAGTTTCCTCAAACACGATTCCGGTATCTATGATGCAGGAGAATACTTTAGGTTTTTTCCATTCATTTCTTCCTTCTTCCCTTTGTTTTTAAAATACTTAAATTATCACTTTAGGCCACGCGAATTCCATCGGGCGCGTATCCGACACCATTGGAAGCGTCGCGAATATCTCTTCGCGCTTCCCTTACCTCGCAGTCAACAGTCTACGCGCAACGTGCCGAATATAAGCGAGAACAGTAGTAGCACCTGGGATTATCACGTAGTATCTTTCCTGTTCCCCCGTTTCACTCCGCCAGTCGTTCGAATTATACTCTAAATTATACTCCTCTCTCTCTCTTTGAATCCTCCTGAACGACTTGAAGCGGAAGAGATCGTGAGTCCATTCGATATCTTTGCTCCCCGTCCAACGCGCCGGGGAGAATAACTTAACAGCTTTAATCCTAATGGAATTGAACGACCGGCCGCGATTCGTGCGAGCCCCGAGTTTCGACGTCTAATTGAAAATTTTCCCAGCTAATTCTACCTTTCATGTGGGTTAAGACCTCGGCGCCGGATGATTATAAAACTGCTTCGGCGGCTGGCCGGAAGCTGGATAGACCTGGTTCACCGGTGGCGGCGTCACGGACGAGTATTTCGGAATCGATACTGCTGTGGTAGTCGGCGGAGTAAACTGCGGTGGATACGGATTCGAGCCCGGCGGCGCCTGCGATGCCTGCGGCACCAAGAACTGTTGCTGCGTTTGTTTGATCCCCTGGGATTGATTAGGCGAGACGTTCGCGTAGACCGGCTGAGTGCTGTTCTGCGGGACGGTGAAGGTTGGATACTGAACGGGGCACGGTTTCGTTTGGAATTGCGGATAGTGGACCGACGCGGATCCTGGCGGCGGTATGTACGGCTGAGGAGGCAGCTGGGCTATTGGGTAGATCAGCGGAGTGTTCGACACTGCTGGGAGCGGTGGAGACGCCTTCCGCGCTTTCAGTATCGCCTCTGCCGTTAGACCTGCAACGGTTCGTTAGAGCGGTCAAAGATTCGTTCGTTCAGGTTCAATTTATTCGTAGACTGCGGATTTTACTTTTTTTTTTTCGGATTTTCATTTTATTTTGGAAATATGTTAAAAGCGAATACATGTTTCAGTTCGTGGAGAGATCCGAGCAATAGAAATAGTACGCTTACCCTGTTTGCGAGCTCTTTCTTCTTCATCGTCGCTGAGAAATAAACCGAACTCTCGTTTCAATCTCTCCGTGAGATTCTCCCGTTGACGTTCGACTAGCGTTGGAGCAGCGGACCATCCGATCGTCCCTTCCTCTCCACCTACCAATTTATAACGTTCCGATAAACGTCTACTACTTTCGACGTAAACACGTTATCTTCAGAGGCTACGAATTTAACGTATTCACAAGAAATGCAATGTGCAAAGAATGCAGACGCGTCGATTGCATCTTGCGGTATTCTTAAACGAGGATTCCCCTTCTAACACGAATTTTGTTTTAACTAATATCACGAATGCCCTAAAAATCCGCAGTCTACTTATTTTTTCAAACGATTGCTACCTTTCTTCTCGTCGGTCTCCGCGTTAAGGAAAAGTGGCAACGCGGTGAGATTCGGTATATCGTGTGATAGCGGGACTTTCGAACTTTCTTCGTCGGAACTTAGGGACGATGTTCCGCTGCTCGCGCTGTCCGATCTACCACGCGCTGCTCCTTTATCCGTAGCCGAAGCGTCGGCCGTCGGCTCGGGTTCAGGAGGCGTGCTGGACGACTGCTGTTTACGCTTACGGTATTCGGATATCGACAACTAGAACACCGAATTACTTTTGAATAAACAAAAAACACGTAGTAGAATAACTTCGAAATGGACAGTGTACTCTATAGTTAGTCTAACCTTTCGTTTCACGGGTGGATTCGCCTCGGGTTTAAATGCAGGAGCTGGCATACTGTTGGGAACGACGGTCCTGGGGTCCTTCAGTCGTTTGATCTCCTTAGGCGGGGGTTCGTCCTCTTTCACCGGCGCCTCTTCATTCTGAACCAGTTGGAACGTGGGCTTCAGCGAGCTCTCTTGTACTTCTGAGTTTTGCTCCGGTGCAACAGGCTTCGGCTCGACGTACGGCGTGTTAAGTTCCTCCAGTGGCTCATCCTTTGCGCTGTCGGTCGAGAGATCGTCCAATTTTGCTTCCAGCAGTTCTCTCAACGCCGTCGAGAGCATGGACTTTTGTTCGCCGTTCTTGGACCCGTCGACCGAGTCCAGGTCGATGGTGGACTCGATGATAGCTGCCTCGAAGTTCAACTGACTCTTCGAGGCGCTCGACGTTTCCGTCTTCTTGCGGATGCGCTCGCTCAGCGGTGGAATGGAATGAAAAATCTTGGGCGGTTCGACGATGGACTCCGTGTCCATGTTCGAAGATGCGGACTCGAATACGGATTCCTCTGAAGACGGAACGAACGCGGACTGCTCGATCTTTCGAGGCTCCTCGTTCTGTTCAGGTTCCTTGGGCGTATTCTCGAGCACGACTTCCGGTTCAGGTTTACTATTATCGAACTCCTTGAAGAACTTCTCCTCGTGATTCAGAGCGAAATTCTTAAACGACGGCTCGTACTTCTCCTCCTCGTCCATTTCCTTGTCGTCGGACTCGGAGTCCTCTTTCGAACTCTCCATCAAACCTTCGATACCGTCCATGCTCTTGTCCTTCTCCGAACTAGTGTCCACTTTCTCCTTGTAATCGTTCCCATCGTCGCCGGTGATCTTCATCATCTGCGCTTCGACGTCGAACTCGTCGATCGACATGTCCTCCGATCTTTCCTCACACTTCATGTCTTCAAACGTCTTGTCCCCGTCCTCGCACTTGTCTTCGTCGACTTTCATCATCTCGTTCAACCGACCACCGCCGAACTCCAGCTTCATCTCGGCCACGCGTTGACTCAAGACTGCGTCCGACTCCATAACAGGCACAGAACGGAAACCGTCTATCTCCATGTCGTTTTGATCGACTATCTCTACCGTTCCTTTCTCCGGTTTCAGGTTCTCCTCCTTTTTTATCATCAGTTGGACTTTGTTCAAGCCGCTCTGATCAATTATTATGTTTCCCTTGATGCCCCGCAGTTCGAGCTTCATAAAAGTATTTTTATCCAACTGCTCGTAGCTATCACAGTCCATCTCGTCGACCTCCTCCTTCTTCACATTGATATTTTCCATTTTGACTAGCGACGCGTCCATCATATGGTCTAAAGAATCTTCCCTTTTCATCGCAGTTTCCTGGTGCATGTTTATCGAAGGTTTCTGCCGGACAGCGTCGTCCGCGTCGAGCTCTTGCTTCACGGACTGCNGAGATCGTCCAATTTTGCTTCCAGCAGTTCTCTCAACGCCGTCGAGAGCATGGACTTTTGTTCGCCGTTCTTGGACCCGTCGACCGAGTCCAGGTCGATGGTGGACTCGATGATAGCTGCCTCGAAGTTCAACTGACTCTTCGAGGCGCTCGACGTTTCCGTCTTCTTGCGGATGCGCTCGCTCAGCGGTGGAATGGAATGAAAAATCTTGGGCGGTTCGACGATGGACTCCGTGTCCATGTTCGAAGATGCGGACTCGAATACGGATTCCTCTGAAGACGGAACGAACGCGGACTGCTCGATCTTTCGAGGCTCCTCGTTCTGTTCAGGTTCCTTGGGCGTATTCTCGAGCACGACTTCCGGTTCAGGTTTACTATTATCGAACTCCTTGAAGAACTTCTCCTCGTGATTCAGAGCGAAATTCTTAAACGACGGCTCGTACTTCTCCTCCTCGTCCATTTCCTTGTCGTCGGACTCGGAGTCCTCTTTCGAACTCTCCATCAAACCTTCGATACCGTCCATGCTCTTGTCCTTCTCCGAACTAGTGTCCACTTTCTCCTTGTAATCGTTCCCATCGTCGCCGGTGATCTTCATCATCTGCGCTTCGACGTCGAACTCGTCGATCGACATGTCCTCCGATCTTTCCTCACACTTCATGTCTTCAAACGTCTTGTCCCCGTCCTCGCACTTGTCTTCGTCGACTTTCATCATCTCGTTCAACCGACCACCGCCGAACTCCAGCTTCATCTCGGCCACGCGTTGACTCAAGACTGCGTCCGACTCCATAACAGGCACAGAACGGAAACCGTCTATCTCCATGTCGTTTTGATCGACTATCTCTACCGTTCCTTTCTCCGGTTTCAGGTTCTCCTCCTTTTTTATCATCAGTTGGACTTTGTTCAAGCCGCTCTGATCAATTATTATGTTTCCCTTGATGCCCCGCAGTTCGAGCTTCATAAAAGTATTTTTATCCAACTGCTCGTAGCTATCACAGTCCATCTCGTCGACCTCCTCCTTCTTCACATTGATATTTTCCATTTTGACTAGCGACGCGTCCATCATATGGTCTAAAGAATCTTCCCTTTTCATCGCAGTTTCCTGGTGCATGTTTATCGAAGGTTTCTGCCGGACAGCGTCGTCCGCGTCGAGCTCTTGCTTCACGGACTGCGACGTCACGTGCTTATCGTTGTTCTCTGTCAACGGCGATTGTAGCCGCATGAAATCGTCCTGAAAAAAAAAACGTTCCATTAAAACATCGACGCGATTGATTACCAGTTCTGATCGAACGACGACACTTACCTCGGTGACAGTCAGGGTCCTGATGTTCATAGATTCGGACACGATTATCGTAGGCGTCGTGGGCGGAGTGTAATTGTCCGACGACAGACTTTCCCTAGCGATTCTCCTCTTCTTCGGTGGTGCTACCGTCTCGCTGGGCGGTGGACTCCCGGGACGACTGTTCGGCGAGTCGCACTCCTGGGTCGCTTGCCACAACCACCTCTTCTTGGCAGAACCTGAGGAGACCGGATGTACCACGCTGTTCCCGGCGATGGCTTGTTTCGCGCGATGTTGAGGCGGCGACTCGTATATTGCCGAGACGGAGTTCGCAGCCTGCACGAGGGTCGCCAGACCTTTGGCGGCGTAACTCTGGCTCAAGAACTCCGCGGACGAATCCGTTGGTAAAGAGAAGTCCGACTGTCCGAGGGGATCTATCGAATTCGACGATGGCACTACTGGCGGTAGCACGGGTACCGGCGACACTTGGGACACGCTGTTCTGCGGCGGGTCTGACGATCCCTTCAACCACTCGTTCATCAGAACCTTCTTCGTCTTGGGAAACTTGAAGCCAGGAGCTAGGGGACCGACCGCTGCTGCGACCAACAGACAAGCTGAGGACAAAGGAGTCGACGGAGTCGAACTCTGGGAACTGCTGCTCGCTCCGCTGTCGCAGGTCGGACTCTTAACTGGAGTCGGTTGTTGCAAGGGCGGTGAACTGGGTCCGGGCGCGTTCGAATTCGCCAGAGCTAATAACAAACCAGCGGCCGTTGGAATTCCTTGATGACCGGGCGGCGGAGCCACGGCCTCGCCCGCGTTCTTGGAAGGCGTGTGGAAATGGGAAGAGTAAGGAGCATCTCGATTCTGAGTGTGATTCTGGTTCGACAGAGGCGGCGATTGCAAGGAATTCGATTCCTCTGCAGACGATTCGTCGGAGTCGGCAGAGTTCAGCCTCGTCCGTCGACTACTGCCAGACTGAGAACTGCTGGTGGTCCTCGCTCTCCTTTTTCGTCTTTTCCGTCTCAACGGCCTCTCCGAGTTTTGCTGCTTCTGTTTGGTCTGCACGGTCGCCACAGTGTGAGCAGCGTCTTCGTTGTCGCTGTGAGTGCCACCGGACTCCTTCCTCTGCGCGTTCCTCGCTTGAACCTCTTGCTTCCTTTGCTCCGCTTTCTCGAGCCTCTCGAAAGCTTTCATGATAGCCTCCATTTTTCTCTCTTCTCGTGTCATCTTCTTCTTGTCCTTCTTCTCTTTCTCCGGCGGAGTTGGCGGCGCTAGATTCGGAGAAATTTGCGCCTGCTGTATCACCGGAGGCGGCTCCTCTTTAGGTACCTGACGCACCGCGTTCGACACAGTGATGGTCGTTACCGTTCTCCTCGGCGGTGCCGGTGGTACCGGGGCCACCGTCGTCGGCGGCGGTGTTGGTTGCGCGACGACGGCGTTGTTGCTCGAAACCGCGATCGAAGAATCGCTGTCCTCGCAGACCGTGTTCCGTCTACCCCTCCGTCTCCGTTCCCGACCGTCCGCGTTCTCGGCCAACGCCCCGTTGCTTCCTCTTCTGTTCAACTGGTTCAACGACACTATTTGACACTCGCGCGGATTGTTACACGCGCAGACGATGGGCATCATCGGACCGTTCGGATTAGGCGACAGCAACAGGTCGTGTTGCTCGTGTCTGATCGTGATCTCTGCGTTCTTCTCGATCGCGGTCGTGGCAACGATATACAAGTGTAACGTCCCTTTCTCTATACAGTGTTTCACTTCCGCGTTAGGCTTACAACTACGCCGTACGAATCTGGCATCGTTCCCGTACGTTCTGGTATCCACGCACACCTCTGTCCCGTCCCGGGGTAACCGATAAAAGAACACGAAAGGTCCAGNCGGCGACACTTGGGACACGCTGTTCTGCGGCGGGTCTGACGATCCCTTCAACCACTCGTTCATCAGAACCTTCTTCGTCTTGGGAAACTTGAAGCCAGGAGCTAGGGGACCGACCGCTGCTGCGACCAACAGACAAGCTGAGGACAAAGGAGTCGACGGAGTCGAACTCTGGGAACTGCTGCTCGCTCCGCTGTCGCAGGTCGGACTCTTAACTGGAGTCGGTTGTTGCAAGGGCGGTGAACTGGGTCCGGGCGCGTTCGAATTCGCCAGAGCTAATAACAAACCAGCGGCCGTTGGAATTCCTTGATGACCGGGCGGCGGAGCCACGGCCTCGCCCGCGTTCTTGGAAGGCGTGTGGAAATGGGAAGAGTAAGGAGCATCTCGATTCTGAGTGTGATTCTGGTTCGACAGAGGCGGCGATTGCAAGGAATTCGATTCCTCTGCAGACGATTCGTCGGAGTCGGCAGAGTTCAGCCTCGTCCGTCGACTACTGCCAGACTGAGAACTGCTGGTGGTCCTCGCTCTCCTTTTTCGTCTTTTCCGTCTCAACGGCCTCTCCGAGTTTTGCTGCTTCTGTTTGGTCTGCACGGTCGCCACAGTGTGAGCAGCGTCTTCGTTGTCGCTGTGAGTGCCACCGGACTCCTTCCTCTGCGCGTTCCTCGCTTGAACCTCTTGCTTCCTTTGCTCCGCTTTCTCGAGCCTCTCGAAAGCTTTCATGATAGCCTCCATTTTTCTCTCTTCTCGTGTCATCTTCTTCTTGTCCTTCTTCTCTTTCTCCGGCGGAGTTGGCGGCGCTAGATTCGGAGAAATTTGCGCCTGCTGTATCACCGGAGGCGGCTCCTCTTTAGGTACCTGACGCACCGCGTTCGACACAGTGATGGTCGTTACCGTTCTCCTCGGCGGTGCCGGTGGTACCGGGGCCACCGTCGTCGGCGGCGGTGTTGGTTGCGCGACGACGGCGTTGTTGCTCGAAACCGCGATCGAAGAATCGCTGTCCTCGCAGACCGTGTTCCGTCTACCCCTCCGTCTCCGTTCCCGACCGTCCGCGTTCTCGGCCAACGCCCCGTTGCTTCCTCTTCTGTTCAACTGGTTCAACGACACTATTTGACACTCGCGCGGATTGTTACACGCGCAGACGATGGGCATCATCGGACCGTTCGGATTAGGCGACAGCAACAGGTCGTGTTGCTCGTGTCTGATCGTGATCTCTGCGTTCTTCTCGATCGCGGTCGTGGCAACGATATACAAGTGTAACGTCCCTTTCTCTATACAGTGTTTCACTTCCGCGTTAGGCTTACAACTACGCCGTACGAATCTGGCATCGTTCCCGTACGTTCTGGTATCCACGCACACCTCTGTCCCGTCCCGGGGTAACCGATAAAAGAACACGAAAGGTCCAGGCCTTTGAGTGTGCTGCCTTCCTTGGGGGTACGACGGCCTGTGTTGCGTACTCAACATGTACTTCCCTCGTAGCTCCACCACGGGCGTGTTCGGCGGGAGATGCATCGTTGCCACTAGAAACTGTGCGGACGACGATCGTTAAAAACTGCCGATCCGGCTCCCGAGATTNTAACCGATAAAAGAACACGAAAGGTCCAGGCCTTTGAGTGTGCTGCCTTCCTTGGGGGTACGACGGCCTGTGTTGCGTGCTCAACATGTACTTCCCTCGTAGCTCCACCACGGGCGTGTTCGGCGGGAGATGCATCGTTGCCACTAGAAACTGTGCGGACGACGATCGTTAAAAACTGCCGATCCGGCTCCCGAGATTAATTCTAATTACGAAAAGGACGATACTCACCCTAACGTTGTTACTGTGCACGTTGAGCCTGCACTTTCCGGTGGCGATCACGCTCATGTTGCTCTGTCTCAGATCGCTGTGGGTACCGTTCACCTTGATCGATGAAATCCTGGCTCTCAATTCCGGGCTATAGTGATTCGTGACCGCTTCCTCGTACCGTTCTATCCACTGCCTGAGCGGCGCGACGTTCGAGCTCCACGCGTCTTGGCTGTCCTCTTCCTTGTCCTCCAGGCTCATTCTTCGTTTCGCTTTGCGTTTACCCGGGCCCCGTTTCACGGCCTCTTTCTTTCGCACGGCGCTCGGCTGTCTCGCGTGCGAATCTCTCCTCTGCCTTTTCGCGACGTTGTTATTATTATTGTTGTTATTGTTGTTCAATCGTCTTACTTGCGGCGGTTCGGACTTTCGTCGCGGAACCTGCTGCTGCAAGGTACGTTTCTTTGGGATCGCGTTCACACCGACGTCGGTGTCCGCCGAACTGGTCGACGACGTGTCGGACGACGTGTCCGAGTTCAACAACTCCTCGCGTTTACGCATTTGCAACGCGCGCGCCCTTTGTCTGTCCACGCGCCGCGGACGACAGATCTCGCAGAGATACTCGTCGGGAATGTTCGAACGGTCTATACCCATGCAGTCAACGTGCTGCCACACTCTAAAACGTTCACAATTTCCCCGAATTAACTCAACGTTCGCCATCTCGTTCCACTTAAAGCTTCCCCAAATGACTGCTTATACTCACAAACAACGATCGCAGCAGATCATGTATCCGTCGTCATGTTCGAAATCGCTAAAAGTATATATATATATATAAATTATTAATTAACCCTCTCATACTTTCGATCGAATTCATTCGTATCAATTCAAGACGAATACTTGCCAGATACACCTGGTCACGCTGTCCTCGTCGTCTCCTTCTCCCTCGGGGGCGGTCTCGGTTTCCTCGCCCTCCAACTCGACGTCTCTTCCAGTCTCGCTGCTGATATTGCTGGCTGCGTCGTCGTCGACATTGGCGCCAGTAACGACTGTAATTAACGGAGTCGCATTAAGACGACACGATTCTTCTGTCATTCCAGCGGATCTATTCGGACGCGAAACATACCTTTCCCATACATGAAGGGATGCTGAGAGGTCGCGGTCGAACTTCCGGCACCGTTGACCGACTGCTTCACGTGGGACGGGGTCGTTGCGGGCGACGGCGTTCGCGGCGGCGGTGCCCCGTAATTGTGATCCTGTAGGACGTACTGAAGACACTATAATCAAGAATTACGTGTTCTAGGAACAACTAATATAGAACTAAGAGATGCGACAGTGCACGCTGCAACCGACGAAAGGCTCGCTATTAAACTTCGCGTTATTTCTACTACTAGTGTATGTTACCTCGTAAGGAGGAGGGATTCTTATGATCGGAGACGTCGGACGTTGTCGACGCTCGTCACTGTTGGACTCTGGCGACGACTCCGGCTCGGTTCTAAAAAACGTCAACGTTTAATTACGATTGTCCCAACGAAATACGCGATAATCAAAAATGCTTACTCTCTCTCGGCATCCTTGCGCGGCTCCGCGTTCGTCACCGGTAACAAGGTCTTCACTTGCCCGGCCTGCTGCTTCACTTGCTGCGGGAACTGCGGCGCGGACGCCAGCTGCTTTTGCTGCATCGCTTGCTGTTGCACTTTATTAATCGGTTGACTCTTGTGCGTCAACATGTTCGGCGCGATGCTCTGCTGAGGCAACAGCGTCTTGATGCTCGGTTTCTGCGGGACGCCGCTCGTCGGCCCTTGACCCTTCGCAGCGGTCACGTTCGTACCGTGCGACGGCTTGATCGAGGCGACCTTTTGCGCGTGGTTCCTCTGGGCCGGTTTCTGCGGCGGTATCGTTTTCACGCATCCCGGCTGTTTCTGCGCGTTCTGCGGCCCGATCGCGTTCTGCTGCTGTTGGATTATCTTCACCGGCTGCGGATTCGCGTTCCTGTGCAACGACTGCTGCACGGGAGGCGCTTGCGAGTTCGGGGTCTTCGCGGCGTTCATCTTCTGCGGCCCGCTCTTCGGGTTACCCTGCTGCTGTTGCTGTAAAGTCTGCGTTTGATTCTTTGTCGCCCCGACCCTCATTACCATTTGCTGCTGCTGCATCTTCGAGTTAGCTACCTGCGTTCGCTGATTGTTCGCCGTGACCGACCCGACCTTTTGGTGGACGTTCGTAATACTGTGACTACTCCTCTGCGGATTGTTCGCGTTCGTTTGATGCGGCTTCTGCAGCATCTGCTGCACGAACTGCTGCGAGGTTTGCTGCAACAATTGCTGTTGTGTCATCGGCGCCGAGTTTTGTTCCTGCTGCTGCTGCGACTGTTGCGGCGGCTGTGACATCGCTTGCTGCTTGTTCGCCGCCAGTAGATTCGCGTTCTGAGGAGTTTTAGGGATGTTCGGCATGCTGTTGCTCTTGCACGTGTTCGCGATCGACTGTGCTCTGGTGGAGTTGACCGTGGCGACGGACTGGGACTTCTGTAGGGCAGACGCTGTCTGCGATCGTGGAACAGGCAACGGCTGAACTTGTTGTACGTGCTTCTGTGCTTGCGACGACTGCTGCTGCTGACACTGAACCACCTGCATTTTCTGTAGGCCAGCTACAGAGGAGGATATGCTATGTTTTTGAACGTTGTTCACCGGCCCCGCGGTGGACTGCTGCCTCGACACCGTCGCCGTCTTCTGCTGTTGCACCTGTAACTTCTGCAATCCCTGCTGTTGATTACCCGGTATCTGTTGGAGCTGCGCTTTGTGATTCGGATGGCTACCCAACGCCTGCGACGACGGTACCTTTTGGTTGTTGTAAACCTGTCCCGCCACTTTCTGCGCTCCCGCCGCGGCGTTCCCATGAGATTTCTGCGGAGTCCCCGGTTGCTGAGCCCTGTGCGCGTTCGCGTTGTTCGCGACCTGACCGACGGCGAACTGGCCGGTCTGAGCGGTGCCGCTCGACAACACCTGACCCTTCTGCACGGTCTGTATCCTGGGCACGGAGTTCCTCTGAACGGTGACCCCCTGACTGACGCTGGTCACGGGCTTCGCCACTTTCTGCAAATTCGTCGCCTGCCCTTGGACTTGGAGATTCTGCGCCTTCACTTGTATCCTTTGAACGTTCGGCAACGAGGCCGTGGTGTTGACGGTCCTCACTGCGCTGCTGCTCACCGTCAGCTGCGAGGACACCGGCTGAACCTTGAGGGGCAACGCGGCCACCGTGTTCGTCTGCTGCTGCTGTTTACCCTCGGACGTGACTACCTGCTGGTTCTTGGCTCCCGGTTGCTTGCTCTGCATGGACATCACGTGGTGCAGAGGGTACACGTGGGCCATTCCGCTCCCGGGCGTTGGTAAGGAGTGGGCGAGGATCGACGTCGCCGTTAACGGATTCGGTGGAACCGGGTGGAGGCCAGGCGACGGCAATTTCTGCGAGACGACTCTGGTCGTCAACACCTGGGTGGTGTTCGTCTGCGGCCCGCTGATCCTCTGAACNTCCTCTGAACGGTGACCCCCTGACTGACGCTGGTCACGGGCTTCGCCACTTTCTGCAAATTCGTCGCCTGCCCTTGGACTTGGAGATTCTGCGCCTTCACTTGTATCCTTTGAACGTTCGGCAACGAGGCCGTGGTGTTGACGGTCCTCACTGCGCTGCTGCTCACCGTCAGCTGCGAGGACACCGGCTGAACCTTGAGGGGCAACGCGGCCACCGTGTTCGTCTGCTGCTGCTGTTTACCCTCGGACGTGACTACCTGCTGGTTCTTGGCTCCCGGTTGCTTGCTGTGCATGGACGTCACGTGGTACGGAGGGCACACGAGGGCCATTCCGCTCCCGGGCGTTGGTAAGGACTGGGCGAGGATCGACGTCGCCGTTAACGGACACGGTGGAACCTGGTGGAGGCCAGGCGACGGCAATTTCTGTGAGGCGACTCTGGTCGTCAACACCTGGGTGGTGTTCGTCTGCGGCCCGCTGATCCTCTGAATCTCCCTGACGGCCTTCGCCACCGGGTACGTGACGCTGACCGACTTCACGGTGGAAAACGAGATAACATGGCTGGCCGGAAGCTCCGCTCTGCTGTCTAGACATTGAAGAATTTGCGATTTCCCGGGCTCCTCCGTCTCGGCGATCGCCACCGCGTTCGACGGCTCCTGCTGGCTCAAGGTCGACGGACTGATGCTTTTCTTTTCTAGGGGCGTATCCACCGTGCCCAGCTGCAAAACGAAGCTCATGGTGGTTTCCGCGGTCTGCGGATAGGTTTCCACGCATTTCGAAATGGGTGCCGCCGCATCGTTCTCGTTCGCATCGGTATTACGCTCGGCCGGGGACACCGGGGGAGGTGGGCCAGGCCCTGGGGACAATTGTTCCCCACCCCCACCTGTTCCACCCCCCGATAACTTGATCACCGACGGGGTCGACGTTTTGGAGGCCTTTCGATCACGCTGAACTGGAAAGCGAGTTATGATCGAACGGCTAGCCTCGGCCGGGGTACCGCGCTCTTCGATTCCGCTATTTGAGGGTCCTGAACCATAGGCTACAACAGACGATCAGACACATTCGCTTTGTTAATCAGCTGTTCTCGTTCGTCACGGCGAAATCTTAAGTACAGAATTTACGATACGACGACACTGTGAATATTGCAGAACGCTTATACCGCTATTTGGGGAGCGATACGTCTTTCGAATCGGATATCTACGTACCCCAGGCGACCTGAACATCCTGCAAGGGGCATTAATTATTCAGCGGCCATGACGTGGCGGTGCAATATTCAAAGCTATCGATCAAGAAAAACCGACAAGTTTCTCCCCTTTACGGAGAGAGAGGATAGTAAGGCATTATACCTAAGATTTCTCTCCTTCGTTCTACCGTCGTTTCATCGTTCTCAATTTTAAACAAACAAAAAGAGATCGCGGATAAATATTACAGTGGGAAGCGGAGAAGACAGTGAAACGACTGAACGAAAAAGGAGGGAAAACGCGAGTTTCGGTCGCGAACCGGTTTGCAGTCACGCGATAATGCCGATTTAGATTACAACGAGATTAAGCCGTGAAATCGATCGCACAACCGCTTTTAATGCTCTTAATTTTCCCGTCGGTAATTATAATCAAAAGAGTATAGGAAATAGCAGATTCGCTCGTATCGGTATCATTACCGGCGATTACACAGCGGATTTCCATGCAAAGTGAAACACGTAAAAAATGAAACTTAACGCGACGCGAGTTTCATTTTCTCTGCTCGCGTATTCATTTTGCAACAGACCGCGCGCGAGCAGTGATTCATCTTCCTCGCGACTCACCGGAGTGGAAACAACGTGCAACGCGGCGCGGGGTCGTCGCATCCGATTTCGGAAACGGCGAGAAAATTTCGGAATCGCGCTCGGCGAAGCCGTGTAACATAACTCGGCGGGCGAGCAGCTCGTAACGAGTCCGCACGTGCTGCTGGAACCGCGCCAAGTGTGCCTGCGTGCTGCATCGCACGACAGGGTGTTGTACGCGCTCTTAATAAATCGGTTGTATTATCAATTTCCTCGGGGCCCGCGCCTCGACGTAAACACCGGATACGAAAAACTACGAGGCACTGATCGGCGGCCGCGGCGGAAGTTATCGATTCGCATCGTGCGGCTATCGATAACAGATAGTCTTAATCGAGGGGAACGAGCGTCGAGTATGAAGAGGTCCATGACCTCTAAGGTCATCCTGATAACTTTATTAATGGCCGTCACCTATTTACATGTACTCTTTCTTAATATTGATAGTATTTCCGTATTTTTTCTAATTTTCAAGTCAGTGCCAAGGCTTGATGGAAAGAAAGCTCGTCGAGTTGGTCATTGACCCTTTAATATAAATAGAATGACTGAATTTCCCAAAAGTACGTATTTTTTTTTAGTATAATTCAATTGCCACTTGAAAAATCTATGATTCAATTTACAGACATATATAAGAAAAGCTTCGTTTCCTATTTCTATTACTATAAAAGGTAACTAAGAGCTGCGTCAGAATCGGACTAGAACGTAAATAGAAAAAACAGGCGTTTTGCGTCACGAGGATCGACAGGTCATAAATTACTGGTCGAGTTCGCGATCGTTAATTAATACTTTCCTAATCTAATCCCGTTCCTCACCCACGGTATCTTCTACGAGTCAATCGGCTGGGAGTTAAACGCTCGTAAGGTCAAAGCGGAGTAAAGACGTAATTGCGTGCGATTTGTAATTGTAAAGAGGAAGAGTGACCGTATCGGGTTCGCGATCAGCGTACACGCGTCGTTGGAAACCGAATCAAGAACGCAAATCAGCCGGGGAACAATAACGATAAGCGGGGGCCGATCAGCATAACGACTTTATTGTCTCATTGCCGCGGCGGCCTCATGCTCTCTCACCGTGCCCGCAGTTCTTTTCGCTTCCACCGATCTCTTTCTGCAATTCGCTTTTTGCTCGTTCGCCGAAGGACAATATACCGAGTTAATAAAACCTGATCATCTGATTCGTGCTCGTGGCTGCGGTCGATTTTTATCCAAACCTAATTGCTCGAACAATACTCATACGAGAGACAATATTCATAGAGAAATGAAATATAAAATATAATCCTGCTTCGTCGAGACAGAAGATTTGACAGTAATTTCAGGCTCTGTGTACAAGCGTAGACGCTATTAAGCGAATTGGCATTGGTCTAAGTAAGGATTGGCTATATTCCTGCTCGGTNAAACCTGATCATCTGATTCGTGCTCGTGGCTGCGGTCGATTTTTATCCAAGCCTAATTGCTCGAACAATACTCACACGAGAGACAATATTCATAGAGAAATGAAATATAAAAAATAATCCTGCTTCGTCGAGACAGAAGGTTTGACAGTAATTTCAGGCTCTGTGTACAAGCGGAGGCGCTATTAAGCGAATTGGCATTGGCCTAAGTAAGGATTGGCTATATTCCTGGTCGGACGGTGTCCACTTAATACCGTGTCCCCGGCTGTGTGTCTACATGAAATGAAAAATTCCACGGCGAGCGAAACTGGAGTCGCGATCACGTGAGGAATACGCCAATAGGAAGCAGTTCGTGTGTCGCGTCGCGTCGCGTTCGATGCACATGTACCTTTTCTACTCGGCGCTCATTGTCAACGGCACGTGCTACTACTACTGAAAACCGTCAACGGCAGAGTCACCGCACCGTACGCTCGTTTCCCAGCCTTTTATATCCCGGCGTTCTACAAATAAGTTACGTTAATTGGACAGTATTTCCCGATAGCGAGATAAAAAAAGGAATAAATAGGAAACCCTCTCGACTAATCGTACGTAGGTAAAGGGGGCAGGAAGCGTGAGTGCTGCGGCGAGAGATCGGTGTCCTTTACGCCTGGAACAAGAGTCGTGATATCGAATAGTAATGACTTCTGTCAGGGTCCCGTGGCTTCCCGCTCGCGCGGAACACGGATCGAATTTAACCCCGTCGATTCGAGAAAAGCCGTTGTTGCACAACGGCTCGCGTCCGCCTCACGTGACCGTGGTCGCGGTGTGCGCACGTAGTATACGTAGCGGCGAACGTATAACGACGTTATCGGGGACTGTCAAAACGGCAACGAAAGGGAGGAGGGATACGTGCCGCGGTGGCCACGCAGCCGTCCGTTAACCGAGGTTACGCACTCGATCGCGCTCCGTTCGCCGTGCTTCGGATTTAATTTTAACCCTGCGAAAAATCCATCCCTCGCCTCCTCCGGCCTACCCCTGGTTCTCATGAAAAAGAAAGAAGAGTCGCGTTTCCCTCCCTACTCGGCGGAAATCGCCGCGTACGGGCAGCAGGCTGTATTATTTCAGATGGGAACCGGTGGAAACTGCCAAGACCGCGTTCTGTGCATTTTGTACCTACATCGCCGCGGCTAAATATAAATCTCGTAACGCGTGACCATCGGGTAAACGTTTCCCGTTTCGCGAAACGCCCAAGAGAGACTTCCTCGGGTCGGAAGAGTGGCCGGCGTCTCGTTCTCGAAGATGAGGCGCGGATGAAAAAGGAATGGTACACGCGAAGATCCGTTCCGCGGTGATCTTTGGCTGGCGAGGTCAACGAGAGAGTTTCCGCGGAGCGTAGAAGACGCGCGAGCGAGCGTGAGCACGGAGGAGCGCAGCGGAGGAGAGCAGCGCGGCGTTACACAGAGGCCGGTTCGTCGTCGCGTTGGCAGCAATGGGATTTGCGGCGACCTACTTGGCGTACCTCGACCCCTCGCATTGATTCGATACGAACCAAATTATTCCTCGACGATTATCGCTCGATGCTGACCTCTCCTTTCGCACCGCCGCCGCCGCGCCGTGCCACGTTCCATTCCCTTTCCATTCCCGAACCATACCCTATCCCACGCCGCATCTCGTTACTCCGTTTTACCTGTTCCCGGCGAACTACCATATCCGCGGCTTATCTACGAGACTAACGAGCTCTGTCAACAAAACCAGCCGCGGACGACTTTTGTTCTCCGGCGAACGAAAAAAACAGAACCGTGCATGGTACCGCGTTTGTAAAACGCAGAGAGCCCCGACACCTCCGTATCGATCTCTCCTTCACCGCGCTCGCCTATCGTGTCATATAGCCGCTTTGCATACGTTTTCCGTCTCCCCCGTTCGTTCGGAATGGGAAGAAACCACGAGACACGTCCGCCGAGAATATTTCCCGTTCGCGCGGATCCGACGCGTTGAGAATTGTCTCGAAAAACTCAACGATCTCGGTGTGTCCTCCTATTCCTATCGACGAGTTTCGCGGCATGTGATTGCATCCTGGCCGCGGCTAGTTCTATACGCCGTTGGATAAACGCATCCGTCCTTTTCTTCATCCCGACGAGCTCTCGTTTACGCCGTGAGAGAGTGTCTCGGCGAGGGAGAGAGCAGCGCGAGCCTGTGCAACGTACCTACGGCCGTATACAAAGGCCTGATTGCCGGACACTCGGTGAAATATGCCAGTTCCCCGCCAATAACCGGTATCTCGCGGTGCCCTCTCCTCTCCGCGTCGTCGTGTTCTTCGCCCTGCGGAGCGATCGGCGGCGCGGAGAGGAAAGAGGGCACCGCGAACCCAGACAGTCGCAGCAGCAGAGAGAGCTGAACGAGAAAACGCCAGGGCTGCCGCTGGAAGTGAACCGAGAGATACACGAAACAATGCCGCGCCCAGGACACGCGCGGGCTTTCCTCGCGGAATCTGTCCTGTTTCTCTCTCTCTATCTCTCGTCGTCCTCATCGCAATCGGCCAGAGTTTGTTATTTTCCAAATCTGGCATCTAGCTATCGAGGAATCCTATGATCAACAGTACTGAAAATAACGGAACAAATTTCACTTTTATGAGACATTATACAAACAAATTGTTGTCGATGACAATAAAATGAGTGATATACCTGAATGGCCCGAGAATGATAGAGACCCTACCACCGTGTTTTTGACAAATTTCGTTCCGCTACTGGCAAGACCGAAATTGGGAATGTGATAACACACGAGCAATGAGATGAAACGGGTCAGAGAGCGCGCGGGCCGAAGGATATAAACGGCACTCCGGCGGAGAGGATGGTTGTTGCGCGAAGAACAAGCACTCCATTCCGCGAGAGTCTCGTGGCCCTCCTCGCTCGATCATGCATGCAAATGAATGGGAGCGTCGTCGTCGTCGTCGTCGTCGTCACGAGGCACGCGGGCCCGTGTGCTGGTGCGCGACCCGCCGAGTTTTGCAATCCCTTTTCGTACTTTCGCGTCGCGGCGGTCGATATGCAACGCGCCACCGGGAATCCGCTCTGCCTGTACACGCCGATCTCTCGATACGAGCGCGAACCACGGATTTGTACGACGCGATCGCCGAGCGAAAACCGCGGCGAGCCGGATCGAGAGATCGCCGGTGATCGCAATTTGCTAAACCGATCGGGAAGCCTCCTCGCCCGATAATCTCTCCGTGTTTAAGTTCAACGTACCCTCGCGATCGAAAAGAGGAATCTTTCCAAAGCTCGACTCGCGACGACGCGGCGTAACGCTGTTTCTACGCGTTACGTGGGAGCGTTGGAGGCGAACCGGGGGAACGAGAGACGAAGATTCAGCATTGTGCACCTCCGCTATTACAGCCAAGGTTACCGAGAATCGTGCATCTCCTTCCCTCGTCCCCCCGTTCCTCGCCTCTTTCTCCCCGCAGGAGCGAGCCTGTCACGAACCGGACTAAATTTTATAGACCAGAGATCTCCGAACGATCAAAGCTTCTATCGTTGAATTACCGATCTCCGAATTCTTTATCTCTGATACTTTTGTCGATCGACGATCTGTGTTCCCGAGATCGTTTCGCATCTCTTAACACGAGTTTACGACTCGATAACGCGGGCTTTCTCGAGCGTGCACGAGATAAACTCGGCCGGAACAACCGTATCGCGACGACGACGATTACGTTTAACGAAACGGAAGTCCGTGCACGTTGAATTCAGCATTCGGCGTGCAAAAGAAAACGCGGCGGCGATACGAAATCCGGGAAATACGCGATATAAAATCCGCGTCCGTCCCTCCTCAGCGATGATCTAATTGAAATTGAAATATGCGCGCAATTACGTACGCGGAGCGCTTTCAAATTGGACGCGATGTATACATCGTGTGCGCGTTCGATACACGTTTCTCTGTTTATCGTGTTACGCGTGGTACCCATAGTAACCGCGGGCATTACCATTAATACGCTCTGATGTCATCCCGAAGAAATGCAACGCATCGGTGCCGGCGGCTTGTTCTCCGCGGNACGATTACGTTTAACGAAACGGAAGTCCGTGCACGTTGAATTCAGCATTCGGCGTGCAAAAGAAAACGCGGCGGCGGCGATACGAAATCCGGGAAATACGCGATATAAAATCCGCGTCCGTCCCTCCACAGCGATGATCTAATTGAAATTGAAATATGCGCGCAATTACGTACGCGGAGCGGTTTCAAATTGGACGCGATGTATACATCGTGTTCGCGTTCGATACACGTTTCTCTGTTTATCGCGTTACGCGTGGTACCCATAGTAACCGCGGGCATTACCATTAATACGCTCTGATGTCATCCCGAAGAAATGCAACGCATCGGTTGGCGGCGGCTTGTTCTCCGCGANTTCCTCGCCTCTTTCTCCCCGCAGGAGCGAGCCTGTCACGAACCGGACTAAATTTTATAGACCAGAGATCTCCGAACGATCAAAGCTTCTATCGTTGAATTACCGATCTCCGAATTCTTTATCTCTGATACTTTTGTCGATCGACGATCTGTGTTCCCGAGATCGTTTCGCATCTCTTAACACGAGTTTACGACTCGATAACGCGGGCTTTCTCGAGCGTGCACGAGATAAACTCGGCCGGAACAACCGTATCGCGACGACGACGATTACGTTTAACGAAACGGAAGTCCGTGCACGTTGAATTCAGCATTCGGCGTGCAAAAGAAAACGCGGCGGCGGCGATACGAAATCCGGGAAATACGCGATATAAAATCCGCGTCCGTCCCTCCACAGCGATGATCTAATTGAAATTGAAATATGCGCGCAATTACGTACGCGGAGCGGTTTCAAATTGGACGCGATGTATACATCGTGTTCGCGTTCGATACACGTTTCTCTGTTTATCGCGTTACGCGTGGTACCCATAGTAACCGCGGGCATTACCATTAATACGCTCTGATGTCATCCCGAAGAAATGCAACGCATCGGTTGGCGGCGGCTTGTTCTCCGCGACGTAAATCTTGCGAAATCGTCGCCGCTCGATTTTCCAAACGGAATTAACCGCACACGCAGGTGCGCCGGCCCCCCATTACGTGCGACGACGTTTGTTCTAACATCTGTTTCGAACGATGCTGCTCTACACCCGTGAATCGATTGACGCGTCGGCCCGCTCTATCGCTGCTCCTCCGGCGCAGCTACATACATATTTGCGGTGCTACGTAGTAGATACTTTGCAGATACTCGGCATACTCGTAAGGAAGGAAGGAGCCCCGGAGAGCCCCATTAATTTGCAAAGTATACGTAGACAATAGGCGGTACGTTCGGTTAACGACTGATCGATATCGCGGGGTACCCTAAACCGTTCCCCGGCGATGACACGGATTCGCCCCGTCATGCAAATACGTGCGATGCACCAGCCCCGCGGGCGTACGCACCGACGTCGTCCTATTGGACCTTCCTCGATGACGTCAGTAGGGTCGGACAATGGCAATGGTCACGGAGGAGAGGCGGAACCAGGCGGACCTGTGCAAAATCCGGGTAACGTCGCTCTTTTTTTTTTTCCATTAACGGGGCGCAAAAACGAACAGTCGCGAGATGATACAAGCTACGTCGCGCCGATGATTCCATGCATCTGTAAGAGGGGGAACGTGGAGAATACCGAGAACAATTCCTAAATGATAAAAGAAATTTTTCTACAAATATCCGCAGTGCCATGGCCTAATTCCTTTTAGATATCTCTCTCTCATCCCTGAGAAGATGAAAAGGAGCACGGTTCTACTAATACGAGGCCACCGACTAACGAGAATGCCCGAGGGAAAGGCTTGCGAACGTTTAACGTCATCTCGTTAGAGTGGTCCACTTTGGGTATTAGAGGGTAAAGATAGATCTCCTCCGGTTTTCTTTAGATTCAGTTATGAATAAAGCGTGCATGTGTCGCGCGTGCCCGTCACGGCGCGCGCGAACTTCCCTTGCGGTCGATACGATTTCACCTCGCAGCCAGCGAATGCTACCACCAGAGGCAGATACTCTCCTCCGAAACTGAATCTCGACCTCGACCGTTTAAACGTTCGCCTCATTCTCGTTACCGTTCAATTGACTCGACCGCCACCGGATCCTGTCGAGTTTTTCCATTCAAGTTCATACACATTTTACACACAGAACGTACACATTGTACACAGAGAATGTTGAGACCAAGAGACCAGAGAATAAAAGGGCAATCGAAATTGTCTGTACGTTTGGGAAGAGATTTTTTGTAAAGTGTTTAGAGTTACTTTGATCGATCGATAGAGGTGAGGAAATTGGTGGCGACGCCGTTGGTTACCGACAACCACCCACGAATACCGTGTATCTGCGCCCGTACCCCGCTTGCAAGTACCCCAGATTTGACTTTACAACGAGCCACTTCTACACGACGTCGTGCAGAAGTGGCTCGATTCGACAAACGGCTACCGTTCGGCCCGCTTTAAGCAGTTTCGTTTAATGATCAATATTTCCAATAATCGAGTGCCGATACTCCCACCACTTCAATTCTTGAGCACGTTCTTTCCAAATGTAAAAAGTCCTCGTCCTAAAGAAGCGTACAAGACGTTTAGTTCGACGTTTAACGGGGCGACGCGAATCGCTCAAGAATTGCATCATGGATGGGGGGATACCTATGGTCGAGGATCGACGAATTTCGGATCCTTGGGATGCAAGCGAAGTAAGAGCGCGCAGAATTTAACGTGACAGGAAAGAGCGGCGAGTTTCGCGGAAGGAAGGGTGGTGGGTGTCGAGAGAAAATAGGAGAGACAAGAGTAGTAGGATTGGAAGGGATCACGAAAGGATCAAGAAAAAGGAGAACGAGAGGGGTCGATGAAAGTAAGCGCGATAGAGGGGGGCCGAGGGGGACGAAAGATATGTACGAGAAGGGTATCTATAGCGTATAACACGCTCGCGCTCGCGCTCACGAGAGAGCAGGGGCCGGCAGAGGAGGACAGAGAGAGAAAGAGAGAAAAAAGAGAGAGAGAGAGGGAGAGTGGTACCAATATGTCTGACCAAGAAACCAGCGCCGCCTAGCAGATTTTTCTATTCCCGCCGTGAATTAGTTCTCTTCAACGCATCAACTTTCTTCGCTAGGTTAAAACGTAATAACAATCTTTACCTCGAATTGTCCCTGGTCAATACTTAAGTCTGTTTACGATCCTTAAAAATCGATGCCGCAA
The DNA here is from genome assembly GCA_019453355.1 of Ceratina japonica. NCBI lineage: Eukaryota > Metazoa > Arthropoda > Insecta > Hymenoptera > Apidae > Ceratina > Ceratina japonica. The sequence continues at coordinate 27,610 of SMSR01014879.1, read as the reverse complement.
CCATGTCTCGTTACAGTTAAATATTGCACTGATCGTCTACAGAGCGTCCTTCTTTACGAACGCTAAATTCGATCAGACAATTCCTTCGGTTTATGTCAAATTTTCAGTATCGTACGTCCGCCTTCGTCGGTTGATGCCTACATTAACAGTTGTTTAATAAAATGATATGTTCATCACTCCCACCATTCGAAACATGTAAACATCGCAAAAATCCCGTCGTTATTTACTTACTACCGTTCGCATTCTACAGTATATTTATAACACAGCTCTTGGTCTTTTATTTGACACAATACGTGTACGTAGTAAAATGATGAGAAAGTACACAAGCACATTCTTGTACCCCACGTCCCGTTTGTTAATCGAGGAGCAACGCTTGCGAGAAACTTGATTCTGAATAAAATCGAAAGTAACAGAAAACAGTAAAAAACGTGAAGCAGCTGTATTCTACAACTGTCGGTGAAACCGACAATTGTTAACATAGAAGTTGGACATATGCCGGGGGGGGACGTTCACAGATTGAGAATTAACGTCGAAACGAGACGCGAGAGTTAAATAATCGCGTAAGTTTTATAAATTGAATAGTGTGTGTACGATGTGGTTGACCTGTACTCACTCACCATTTTACCAACCATTGTTGCCACTACTCGGAAATTAAAATTGCAATTAACTGATATCGTTTAAAACACTCTGTTTGTTGCATAAAAAGAGGCAACAACGAGAAAATGCAATCGAGAACGAATTCAAGGTTCGAAAACGAACGTTTCGCGAGGTCGAAATTTTTTTTTTGGTTAAGTTAAATACGCTTCCGAGGGCGATAACGCGGCGTACGTCGATGGAATTGGCACAAAAGTCGTCGATAACGAAACTGTTTAACATATTCCAAGAGAATTCGCGAAAAAAAACACGTAACGCAAGATAATTTGAACGTCACAACCGATTCACAATACGAACCGAATGGAACGTTGTATCCATACACCGCGGAACGGTTTCACTGCATTTTTCTCACTCGTCACTGTAATTGTAATCCCCTAACTATTTCGAGCGTTACAACGCCATAAAAATCCATTGCTTACCTTAATATGACAGGAATACAGAAGCTCACTTTAAACTTGGATGTAAACACAAGCATTTTTTAATGGAATTGACACGAGGGCAGCTTAAATAATTAACGGAAAAACACTCTTTACATCGCGGACAACGTTATTTCACTATCTGAGATTTTATTACGTTATTAAATACCACAATAAATACGAGAATTCACGATCTCTTCGGAAAACATCCATCGAAAACTAAAGATGGCAGCCATTCTTCTGTACAAAACAAAGGTTCACATCCACGGACTCTCAAGCAATGAAGCCTCGAACCCAGATAACTTCCGGCGCTGCCATCGACCCGCCCATTTCGATTCCCCAAAGGTGATCCGACAATTTTTCAATAAATACACGAGTACGAATTGTTCTTTACCTTTCGTCAGACCTCCGACACACGGAAAATACGTCTTCCAACACTTACTCCTGCGAATAAACTACGCATTCGTCGCATATACGAACGATTTCTCCTCTACCAGTTTCGAGAGAAATGGAACTAGTATTTAACGTTCGTCTTCTTTGCACGATTGAAAAAGGAAATAAAAACGTGGTTATCTTCGGAACGACCGTTTCTCGATAGATCCGCAGACGTTCGATTGTTTCGTTCAATTCCCTTGAAATGTCACTCTGACAGCGCCAATATTCCATTTGAAGTCGACTGACGTTTAAATAATTGTCAACGCAAACGTCAATGAGAACGCGAATGTTGGCAGTATTTGTCAAGCTTGCAGGGCACGAAAATTCCAGAATTTCTGTTACTTAGGTTATTGATTTCTGTATAAAGTATGTAACATATGTTTTGGAAAAATAAAAATGTAATCTGCGTGACATCTCAACGAGTGGAACTTTCAACAATTCATCCATGTCGTGCCTAGTAAATATGATCGAAACAGTTATGGGAAGAACAAGTTGAGCTTCCGTTCGCCCGACACTTCGTTCCTTTCCATCGGAGTAATACCGTTTGGCATTTAGAAATGGCAGAAACTGAGGCACAATTAAAACGACTTTTACTCCCAGCGGAGGAAACCGTGTTCGAGCAATTGTTAAGATTTGGGTTATACATCGGGGCAATTTTTCAAGTCGTATGCTTATTGGCGATAGTAGTTTATCAAGCTGGTCCTTCCGATGGTATAGCTGCTTTGAAGGTACTCAACTTGCTATTCATTTAATTGTTTAACAAGTGCTAAGCGACAAATTGATTCTAGGATGATGCAAGTGATGTAGACTGTTCGGAAAACAGTCCTCAGGTTACACCTAGGAGACCCCATAGGCCAAGGAAACAGGAGAAAAAGAAAAGACGTTGAACTTCAATAAAAATGTATTATCCTCATATTAATTTACATTTGACAATGTTCACATAATCCAAAGACTGCTTTTAAATAGTATTATTCATGGATTTCTTAAGATGTTTTAAACTCAATGTGAACATGTGTTTTTAAAGTGTTGAAGTAATCTTTAATGTATAGTACAAGAAATATTTATAAAATATATATCTTATCCTAATACGCTATAGGATATTTGTATATGGATCTGTGTGTTTGTCCATCCACTTTAGGTCATTCTTTTGTTGTTTGGTCAATTTATTGATTACTTTCTTAATATGTATATTTTGGGCCATTCTTCTGTTATTAATAACATTAGTAATGTATGTACATACAAATTTCGATAAAATGAGGCACTATGATTAAAATAAATATATATAGATATTACAATAGCACACCGAGGAGAGATATATAATCTCTCCTCAGTGAATAGCATAATATATCTATATAGGATAATTTAAAGAATAAAGAATACATAATTTCAAATGACACCTCGTGCTGTGATTTATTTCATATTTTATTTAAATTCAGACTCTCATCTCTTTGCATGTTCATTTGAAATAAACAATGCCGTTCCAACATCAGTAATGTTGTTATAATTATTTTCTACTGCTGGTCAGCGGAATCTGCCAATCGGAAAGTTTCTTCTGCTACAAAACCTAACCTAACGTGTCGGTTCTCAGGAAAATGCGGCTTATTCTCTGACGATTCACGGTTTATGCAGGTTTATGGAAAGACCTTCAAAGATGTTTGCTTCATGTTAAACAATTGTTACCCTAACTTTGTTCGTTTCGGAAGATTTTGTTTGGGAAACACGAATACTCGGTTGACAAAAATGATGGAAGGTAACGTAGAAATATTTAATTTAAAGAAATTTCAACTAACCTTTCTGACGGTTCGCTGACAATACTCTGTTGTTTATCGTTTCAACAACAGATCAATAATGACGTAATGCTTATAAACAATCGTGTGAAGCTGCGATCTCGACTTATTTTATTTGAAATTATTAGAAGGAATAATACATTTTCTATCATATAGCGTATAATCATTTTTTTTATGTATTTGAAACGGTGCATCTGTCAAGTTCATTATTTGTAGATTACAGACGTTTATAGTCTTATAGAATGTAGATAAACAAACGATTTCAACATTTAAGGAGCCTTGCTTGACTATTTTAAGAACCTGTTCCTTATCATAAATTTATTAATGTATTCTCTAGGGGAACTGAAACACAATATTGACAAATTAGTAGAAGAGCTACGCTTCGTCGTAAAATCTGAAAAAGAGATCGAGGATATCATCCAAGTCTTAGATTCGATCGTAAACGTCAGCAAAACTTCGATCGGAGGTACTATAATATTTCGGATGACACTTCCATATTTCGTCGTTTACCGTATTACATTTCAATTATAAATATTTGGTTTAAATTGTTTACAAATTATAAGTTACAAATATTGCTTCATTTATAGAAGCTACAGAATTTACCATAGACGACGTGTTCTTAACTCTCCTGCGTCACGAGTCGAAAGAGATAATTGCGAAAACCGCCAAAGCGATCGCAGAGATCGCTAAAAGCGAAAGGGGTCGAGAGAAATGCACCAGTACGGACCTGGTGAACGCATTGATCGACTTGCTGAAGGACGATCGCGTCGACGTGCTGACGCAGACGTCCAGAGCTCTGGGAAACATTTGCTATGAGAATGGTAGGGATCTCTAACGATCCTTTTCTTCATGTATGTAGCTAACAATCGTTACAATACTAGAACCCTGACATAAAAACTTTTTTCGCGAGCTTGTTAAAAAATTACGTCTTGAATTCTCCGGCTTACAGCTCGTACAACCTTAAGAATTCTCTCTCTCTCTCTCTCAATAACGTCTGTATAAAATGTTACAGAGAATGGAAAGAAATACGTCGAAGATAAGAATGGGCTAATGTCCATACTAGCAGTGATGGAGAAAAGCGTTGCGATGAAAGATGTGGAAGGTGCGCCGTTCCTCCGTAACGTAGCCGCCGGGCTTCTCTTAAACTTCCTCATTGACCGGCCATCGCTTCACACGGAGGTACGACCGTATTTTTATCACCATTTTCCCTCTTATCGCCGTTTATTGTACACAGTTTGTATTCTAGGTGTTTGAAGTACGCGATAATTAATACATTAATCTGTAGGCAATTTTCCATAGGCGTTGCAACAGGAGATAGTGCCCATCATCTGCAGCATCTTGGAGATCGACGGGACCATCGGCGGGGAAGCGGCGATGCATTCTCTTTTATTACTGGGGATTCTGAACGACGCGGATATTATATTCTTAGACGAGAGGCTCGCGAAGATCTTGGTGGATATTCTAGCCACCGACACGTCGCCGGAGCTGTCTGAGATGTGTCTGGAACTCCTTCACGGACAGGCGGAAGACGGTAATTGTTTGTAATTAATTTCAATAGAAATAGTAATAGTAGTAGTAAGAGAAGTTTATTTTATGTCTTTAATTAATATCTGGAAGAATCCAAATAATTTCGTGATTTTAACGCGCAGTTTAATCTCTTTTTTTAGAGAATGCGAAAACGCTGTTAGCCAAATCTGGGGTCTGCGAGTTATTGTTGAAACTATTGGAGAAGCACAGTCCTTATTGTACAGACGAGGAGGCGAGATCTGTATTGAAGATCGCTTGCAATTTGATCGTCCTCGTATTGACTGGAGGTGCGTTCTCGAAATATAGTTAGACAAATTTAATTGCAAACTAAGTTTTACAGATGACAGTATGAACAGCCTGTATGACAACAGTAACGGCGTCGTCTATAAGAAACTAGTCGAGTGGCTCGACACCGAGGACAGAGACTTGCAAATCACGGCTGTGTTAGCGATGGGCAATTTCGCCCGCTCTGACGCCCATTGCAAGCTGATGGCCGCGCAAGGCGTCCACAAGAATCTCCTAAAACTACTACGAAAGAACAATACAATCGCCGGCGATATAAGATTCCAACACGCTTTGCTCAGCGCCTTGAGGAATCTCGTCATACCTTCTGACAACAAGTCGTTGATACTACAGGATGGTTTGATCGAAGTTTTGTACTTGATGCTGGACATTCCCTCGCATCCGGTTGTATTTAAGTTGCTGGGTACTTTGAGGATCGTCATCGACGGCCAAAGTAATTGAACGGAATCATTTATTTCATCAAACAGTTATGTATGTAATTTATGCATAGTTATAATTAATATATGGTTTATAAAATAACAGGTGAGGCGGCGATAGACTTGGGAAGGAGGCGTAATTTGATAAAAAAAGCTGTCGAATGGTGCGCGGTCGAAGACCACCCCGGCGTGCAAGGCGAGGCCAATCGGTTAATCGCTTGGCTAATCAACAATAGCAGGTTCGTCGATTTTAACTTGAAGAATATTGCGGTCCAAATTTCGATGCAAATTCAGTTATTTTGGATATTTTTTTTTATATCAGGGATAAGGAAGTGGCACAACTGGTGATCGACGAGAGAGCAGTGGAACACTTGATTAAAATGTTGAGCGCGCCGCACATATTAATGCAAAACGAGGCTCTAATTAGTTTAATGATCCTGACAAAGTTTTCCTTAAGCCAATGCGAAACGGTGCTAATCGAGAACCAAATAGGAGAGAAGCTCTGCGACTTCTTTAGGAACGCGATCTGTCTAGAAATACCAATTCTGCATAACGCTTTATCTTTAATAGAGAACATTCTCAACGCAGGTATTTAAGCACTTAAAAAAATTAAATAATCTGGCAATTTTTTCATCTTTTTATTTTTTTTATTCTTCGATTCCAGATCGAGTGAAGGAGCACTTGTGCAATACCGATTTATTGAAGCTGTGCGAGGAAACGGGGACGATTAAGGACGAGTCAAAGCTTAACGAAAAGCTGCAAAAGATACGCGAGAAACTCGCGTAATTAATCAAAATTACTTATATTAAAAATATATATATATATATGTATGTATGTATACACAATTTTGGTGTGCATGATTATAAAGCGACCGGCTTGCCAGAGAAATCAATTAACACGGACGAGCATTGCCGTTCAGTCAATTCGTCATTGATTAACAGAAAACGATTAAAAGCTCTAACTGTGTGTACATAGTTGTAAGAAATCGACCAAGCAGTATATTTTATGTGACCAATTGTGAGATTAATATTTATATAAATNTAATTTATGCATAGTTATAATTAATATATGGTTTATAAAATAACAGGTGAGGCGGCGATAGACTTGGGAAGGAGGCGTAATTTGATAAAAAAAGCTGTCGAATGGTGCGCGGTCGAAGACCACCCCGGCGTGCAAGGCGAGGCCAATCGGTTAATCGCTTGGCTAATCAACAATAGCAGGTTCGTCGATTTTAACTTGAAGAATATTGCGGTCCAAATTTCGATGCAAATTCAGTTATTTTGGATATTTTTTTTTATATCAGGGATAAGGAAGTGGCACAACTGGTGATCGACGAGAGAGCAGTGGAACACTTGATTAAAATGTTGAGCGCGCCGCACATATTAATGCAAAACGAGGCTCTAATTAGTTTAATGATCCTGACAACGTTTTCCTTAAGCCAATGCGAAACGGTGCTAATCGAGAACCAAATAGGAGAGAAGCTCTGCGACTTCTTTAGGAACGCGATCTGTCTAGAAATACCAATTCTGCATAACGCTTTATCTTTAATAGAGAACATTCTCAACGCAGGTATTTAAGCACTTAAAAAAATTAAATAATCTGGCAATTTTTTCATCTTTTTATTTTTTTTATTCTTCGATTCCAGATCGAGTGAAGGAGCACTTGTGCAATACCGATTTATTGAAGCTGTGCGAGGAAACGGGGACGATTAAGGACGAGTCAAAGCTTAACGAAAAGCTGCAAAAGATACGCGAGAAACTCGCGTAATTAATCAAAATTACTTACATTAAAAAAATATATATATATATGGATGTATGTATACACAATTTTGGTGTGCATGATTATAAAGCGACCGGCTTGCCAGAGAAATCAATTAACACGGACGAGCCTTGCCGTTCAGTCAATTCGTCATTGATTAACAGAAAACGATTAAAAGCTCTAACTGTGTGTACATAGTTGTAAGAAATCGACCAAGCAGTATATTTTATGTGACCAATTGTGAGATTAATATTTATATAAATCCATCGAAAATCTCTATAATCAAGTCGATCATTTCAAGTAAATACAACTTAAATCTGCTCCCTTCTCCTCCGATATGCGCAGGCCGTTTGATATTTTTGGAGCTTTTTCCAAGCTTCTCTAAAATCTACTACATAAAAAAGAGGCTCCAAAAATTAGAACTCACGCAATTCGATCGGAATTCTTCTTTCTCCGATTTAAAATCCCGATCGACGACATGACAAATGCGAATAAACCGCGATCGAGAGGCTGCGTGTTTCGCGATAGGTCCAAGCGGGCGAGAGTGGCGCGGCGATCAACTGGGCTGCCACGTAATGTTGTGTGTCTCGCTGACGAGGTGCATTTCCTCGGCAATTACCATCGAATTCCACCGTAAAAACTGCGATGCGAGTCCCGCGTCGTACGGAGGCCTGAGCTACGCTTCGTCCTCGCCTTGGTAACGCCGCCAGTAAGGTGAGAAACCCGTCCGTCGCCCAGGATAATCCGTGCGAGGTGTCGGCACGTCACGGGTTACGGTTTGGGCATGACGTTTTAACCTTTTGATCTCCCAAGCCTCGAGTAATCTTTTGAAAATTCCTGTAGCGATTCCTATATACACGTGCCTTCCGCTTGCCAAACCCGACACTCCAACAACGAAAGACATAAAAAATCTTGTGCTTACTCTTGGACACTCGCGTAAATAGGAACGAGCACGGTTCGCCCTAAGGTACGAAGCTGTCTCCTATTCTATTTCTCTATCTGATCACCCATTTCTTGGTTTTATATTTCCACTGTCTGATTATTTCCCTTTACACTGGGTCCCGTCGTTCCTGTCAGTCTTATTCTTATTTGACGTCTTTCCTATTTAATAATGCAACCATACCAGCCCTTCAATCTTCCCTCGCGAGGACCGCGTTTCATTCTATTTAATTGGCATTAAAGTCCAATAAATCCACCTTCGATCACCGTTCGTTACTTATAATTTAATTCCAAATTGTTTTTGCACGTTTCGTTTATATTAAAAATCGGCAGAATTATCGCAAAACGTGTCGAGGACTGACGTTTTACTTAAGCTTGACGTCGAGCAATATTTACTCGGCTCCGATCGGCGGTGGGAAATTAAACACGACGTGACGTTCGACATGTGTTCGATTGCCTTATTGAATGAATTATCTAACGGGTGAATTGACTTTGCATATTTCAAACCGTGCTTCATTATCGCTTACGAAGTAAAAGTGCAATTTTGCGTATTTTTCAGCGATCTTTCGAGGTTATCAAAATGTCTCAGCCGACCGACTATCAGTACCAAGCGTATGGTAGCGGGAGTAATTTAAAAAGTGGTCCTCCGCCGCCGCAGATGGTGAACGGACAGGCGAGCACGGCCCACCACAACGGCATGCAGCCAGCAAATTACAATTTCACAGGTAAAGAACTCGATTAAAATAGTACGTTATGCACCAACGGAGTAAAGTCGTGGATTATTCCCGCGAGTGGGTTTGCTAATCACCCAAGGGAACGATCGACTTTACTCCCGTGCTGCGTATAGAACTTTATTCACGGCTTATCTGTATATAGCCAGTTTATTGTCTTGAAAAGTGGGACGTATATATTTCAAACGTAAATGTCTCTGAACATGTTTGGCTATTAAAATTTGTTCAAGTTTTTAAAATTAACAACGGATATGCAGAAGAAAAGTATTTTATTCCCGCATATACGGGAGACCCACTTTTGTCCCGCTTTTGAGAGAATAAAGTGGCTGGTTATAGGTAAGCTGTGAGTAAAAGATTTTATGGGAGAGTTTATGAGTGATTATTGTTGTTCAGGCACCTCGTCGTCGCAGTCGTCTCGCGACCCGTCTAGGGAGACGTCGAGAGATCCGTCGCCGACGCCGTACCTTCACACTCCGTACGCGCCGCCGCTGAGAAATCCGATGCCTACGATACCTCAGATGCCTGTAATACCTCAACTGCCGCCGATGCCACCGGTGAACGGACAAAATACAATGAACCCGATGAACCCGATGCAAACAAGACCACCACCGCCACTGCCGTCGCAGAGTCAGCAATATCCTCCGACGTACCAAGCGAATCAGTTCCAAGTGCCAGTTACGAGAAGCCAGCCCCCTCCCACGGAGCTGGCGAAACCACCGGTGAATTCTCAGACGGAACCGCCGAGGACAGTGCCCTTCGATCAGAATTTACCACAGGGTTCGTCGTTGGACTCGAAACCTCCTTACAAGGTCGACAGTGGCCAGAGTACGCAGACGTACGCGCAGCCACAGGAGAACGTGGTTACACCAACCTCGCAACCGCCCAGGACGCAGAATATTTATCAACAAAATCTTGCGGGGCAGAGAGGGTATCCTAAGCCGGTGTATAATGTGCAGCACCCGAATACAATGCCTTATGGCATACCTGGCGGTGGTGGACAAGTGCCAGCGAAAGTCCCGACTCCCACCGCGGGATATCCAACACAAAGAATGGTTAGTTCCTTTGCCGTTCGATTTCAATTGGCTCGGATTCAGTTCGAAGTAAAACTTGATTTAGTACAGAGTTAGGTTTAACGAATTGTTGTCGAAGAAAGTGTTTTTTCGCAGTATCCAGGCCAGCCTCCAAATCCAATGAACATGCCACCTGATTCGATGAACAAACGATATCCAGAATCGTATCCAGATCAAATAAATCAATTAAATAATCAAATGAACACGATGAATGTTTCTCAGTACGGTTACAACAAATTATGGGTGAGCGAACGAAGTTCCTATCAATTTTGTTGTCTTTCGGGATATCTTAATACTTTTATCTGTTTAGGGAATGGAGAGTGTCGACCTTTTGCAATGTAGAAACATTTTACCCCCGGAGAAAGTAGAACCACCAAAGATCAAGCTACACCAAGAGTTTCTAGACAGTGTTAATTGTAGTCCAGAGTAAGTATCTCGTACGGGACACAAATTGGTACAAAAATCACGTAATCTATTCGAATTCTTACTAACGTTTCGTAATTTGTCAGTATTTTCCGCTGCACGCTCACGAAGATTCCGGAAACGAATTCTTTGCTGCAGAAATCCAGGTTGCCTCTAGGAGTTTTAATACATCCATTCAAAGACTTAAACGTACGTAAATTTATTAAACACGTGCAAAGCCCCGACTGAATTTCAGAAAGCCCAACTTCATTCGACATTTTCGGCTCCTTGCATAAATTACACTCTAAAATTTAAAAAAATATACGTTTATCGTCTATTGAAAATTTCAGCATTTACCAGTCATACAGTGCAGCACGATAGTCCGATGTCGCGCCTGTCGAACGTATATCAACCCGTTTGTATATTTCAACGATGCGAAAAGATGGAAATGCAATCTTTGTTATAGAGTAAACGAATGTAAG
>SMSR01014878.1:0-10392 GCA_019453355.1 Ceratina japonica | reverse complement strand
AGATCTCATCCAACAGCCTTTTATTCAGTTTCATCAAAATTGTCTATTTATGTGATTTCTGCCAGGCTTTAAAATAATATGATTGCTGTACAGTGGAAATTGACGTTTCTTGACTGACTGTACAATTTTATCAACAGAAAAATATTTGTTTAGTATAAAAGTTAAATATTCTGCTAAATTTTATCAAAATATACTGTGCAGATATTGTAATGCTTGATTTCCGACAGAGTGTAAAATGAAATCAGTGAGATTTAAATGAAATTTCTTGGCCATTTTGCACAATTTTATCAGCATTTGTTCTATATTTGTTCATTTCTGTCGAAACATACCTGTATATATATAAATTTATTTGATGGATATATTTCCTCTTTAAAATAAAATCAGTGAGTAGATTTGAGTGACATTCCTTGACCATTTTATACAATTTTATCAACAATTATTCTCTACAAAAGTTGAATATTTCTTTCTATTTTGTTGAAACGTACTGTACATAAAATATGATGGTTGTATTTCTGGCAGGCTTTAAAATAAAATCAGTAAATAGAATTAAGTGACATATATTAATCATTCTGTANCAAACGATTTTGAGCCAGTCATGACACTACGCTCAATTGAAGTTGGCCCAAAATCGTTTGAGCTACCTGTACCATTAATGCCACATGTACCATAAAATTATTTATCAATTAAAAATAAGAAAGTTTCAAATATATAGGTTGTTTATAATCCAAGAATAAACAGTTTTTAATGTATCGTAAAGTATTAAAAATTGTATTGCTTTGTCGAAAGTACAGGGTGGCTAAAAAAAATGATAAAAAATTGTATTACTTTATCGAAAGTACACGATGTCTCAAAAGAAGTGTTAGTGCCAAAAAAAGACTGATTCTGTAGATGTTTCTATCAACAATTTCCTTTGACAAAATGCAAAATAATACATAGTTTTTGAATTATTAACAAAAAACATTGACCTTTTGAACTCATGAAATTCCTTCCACAAAAGAAGAAGAAAAAAAAGCAGACAAATTAGCACCAAAAATAATCTAATGTACAAGTACCTCAAACGATTTTGAGCCAGTCATGACACTACGCTCAATTGAAGTTGGCCCAAAATCGTTTGAGCTACCTGTACCATTAATGCCACATGTACCATAAAATTATTTATCAATTAAAAATAAGAAAGTTTCAAATATATAGGTTGTTTATAATCCAAGAATAAACAGTTTTTAATGTATCGTAAAGTATTAAAAATTGTATTGCTTTGTCGAAAGTACAGGGTGGCTAAAAAAAATGATAAAAAATTGTATTACTTTATCGAAAGTACACGATGTCTCAAAAGAAGTGTTAGTGCCAAAAAAAGACTGATTCTGTAGATGTTTCTATCAACAATTTCCTTTGACAAAATGCAAAATAATACATAGTTTTTGAATTATTAACAAAAAACATTGACCTTTTGAACTCATGAAATTCCTTCCACAAAAGAAGAAGAAAAAAAAGCAGACAAATTAGCACCAAAAATAATCTAATGTACAAGTACCTCAAACGATTTTGAGCCAGTCATGACACTACGCTCAATTGAAGTTGGCCCAAAATCGTTTGAGCTACCTGTACCATTAATGCCACATGTACCATAAAATTATTTATCAATTAAAAATAAGAAAGTTTCAAATATATAGGTTGTTTATAATCCAAGAATAAACAGTTTTTAATGTATCGTAAAGTATTAAAAATTGTATTGCTTTGTCGAAAGTACAGGGTGGCTAAAAAAAATGATAAAAAATTGTATTACTTTATCGAAAGTACACGATGTCTCAAAAGAAGTGTTAGTGCCAAAAAAAGACTGATTCTGTAGATGTTTCTATCAACAATTTCCTTTGACAAAATGCAAAATAATACATAGTTTTTGAATTATTAACAAAAAACATTGACCTTTTGAACTCATGAAATTCCTTCCACAAAAGAAGAAGAAAAAAAAGCAGACAAATTAGCACCAAAAATAATCTAATGTACAAGTACCTCAAACGATTTTGAGCCAGTCATGACACTACGCTCAATTGAAGTTGGCCCAAAATCGTTTGAGCTACCTGTACCATTAATGCCACATGTACCATAAAATTATTTATCAATTAAAAATAAGAAAGTTTCAAATATATAGGTTGTTTATAATCCAAGAATAAACAGTTTTTAATGTATCGTAAAGTATTAAAAATTGTATTGCTTTGTCGAAAGTACAGGGTGGCTAAAAAAAATGATAAAAAATTGTATTACTTTATCGAAAGTACACGATGTCTCAAAAGAAGTGTTAGTGCCAAAAAAAGACTGATTCTGTAGATGTTTCTATCAACAATTTCCTTTGACAAAATGCAAAATAATACATAGTTTTTGAATTATTAACAAAAAACATTGACCTTTTGAACTCATGAAATTCCTTCCACAAAAGAAGAAGAAAAAAAAGCAGACAAATTAGCACCAAAAATAATCTAATGTACAAGTACCTCAAACGATTTTGAGCCAGTCATGACACTACGCTCAATTGAAGTTGGCCCAAAATCGTTTGAGCTACCTGTACCATTAATGCCACATGTACCATAAAATTATTTATCAATTAAAAATAAGAAAGTTTCAAATATATAGGTTGTTTATAATCCAAGAATAAACAGTTTTTAATGTATCGTAAAGTATTAAAAATTGTATTGCTTTGTCGAAAGTACAGGGTGGCTAAAAAAAATGATAAAAAATTGTATTACTTTATCGAAAGTACACGATGTCTCAAAAGAAGTGTTAGTGCCAAAAAAAGACTGATTCTGTAGATGTTTCTATCAACAATTTCCTTTGACAAAATGCAAAATAATACATAGTTTTTGAATTATTAACAAAAAACATTGACCTTTTGAACTCATGAAATTCCTTCCACAAAAGAAGAAGAAAAAAAAGCAGACAAATTAGCACCAAAAATAATCTAATGTACAAGTACCTCAAACGATTTTGAGCCAGTCATGACACTACGCTCAATTGAAGTTGGCCCAAAATCGTTTGAGCTACCTGTACCATTAATGCCACATGTACCATAAAATTATTTATCAATTAAAAATAAGAAAGTTTCAAATATATAGGTTGTTTATAATCCAAGAATAAACAGTTTTTAATGTATCGTAAAGTATTAAAAATTGTATTGCTTTGTCGAAAGTACAGGGTGGCTAAAAAAAATGATAAAAAATTGTATTACTTTATCGAAAGTACACGATGTCTCAAAAGAAGTGTTAGTGCCAAAAAAAGACTGATTCTGTAGATGTTTCTATCAACAATTTCCTTTGACAAAATGCAAAATAATACATAGTTTTTGAATTATTAACAAAAAACATTGACCTTTTGAACTCATGAAATTCCTTCCACAAAAGAAGAAGAAAAAAAAGCAGACAAATTAGCACCAAAAATAATCTAATGTACAAGTACCTCAAACGATTTTGAGCCAGTCATGACACTACGCTCAATTGAAGTTGGCCCAAAATCGTTTGAGCTACCTGTACCATTAATGCCACATGTACCATAAAATTATTTATCAATTAAAAATAAGAAAGTTTCAAATATATAGGTTGTTTATAATCCAAGAATAAACAGTTTTTAATGTATCGTAAAGTATTAAAAATTGTATTGCTTTGTCGAAAGTACAGGGTGGCTAAAAAAAATGATAAAAAATTGTATTACTTTATCGAAAGTACACGATGTCTCAAAAGAAGTGTTAGTGCCAAAAAAAGACTGATTCTGTAGATGTTTCTATCAACAATTTCCTTTGACAAAATGCAAAATAATACATAGTTTTTGAATTATTAACAAAAAACATTGACCTTTTGAACTCATGAAATTCCTTCCACAAAAGAAGAAGAAAAAAAAGCAGACAAATTAGCACCAAAAATAATCTAATGTACAAGTACCTCAAACGATTTTGAGCCAGTCATGACACTACGCTCAATTGAAGTTGGCCCAAAATCGTTTGAGCTACCTGTACCATTAATGCCACATGTACCATAAAATTATTTATCAATTAAAAATAAGAAAGTTTCAAATATATAGGTTGTTTATAATCCAAGAATAAACAGTTTTTAATGTATCGTAAAGTATTAAAAATTGTATTGCTTTGTCGAAAGTACAGGGTGGCTAAAAAAAATGATAAAAAATTGTATTACTTTATCGAAAGTACACGATGTCTCAAAAGAAGTGTTAGTGCCAAAAAAAGACTGATTCTGTAGATGTTTCTATCAACAATTTCCTTTGACAAAATGCAAAATAATACATAGTTTTTGAATTATTAACAAAAAACATTGACCTTTTGAACTCATGAAATTCCTTCCACAAAAGAAGAAGAAAAAAAAGCAGACAAATTAGCACCAAAAATAATCTAATGTACAAGTACCTCAAACGATTTTGAGCCAGTCATGACACTACGCTCAATTGAAGTTGGCCCAAAATCGTTTGAGCTACCTGTACCATTAATGCCACATGTACCATAAAATTATTTATCAATTAAAAATAAGAAAGTTTCAAATATATAGGTTGTTTATAATCCAAGAATAAACAGTTTTTAATGTATCGTAAAGTATTAAAAATTGTATTGCTTTGTCGAAAGTACAGGGTGGCTAAAAAAAATGATAAAAAATTGTATTACTTTATCGAAAGTACACGATGTCTCAAAAGAAGTGTTAGTGCCAAAAAAAGACTGATTCTGTAGATGTTTCTATCAACAATTTCCTTTGACAAAATGCAAAATAATACATAGTTTTTGAATTATTAACAAAAAACATTGACCTTTTGAACTCATGAAATTCCTTCCACAAAAGAAGAAGAAAAAAAAGCAGACAAATTAGCACCAAAAATAATCTAATGTACAAGTACCTCAAACGATTTTGAGCCAGTCATGACACTACGCTCAATTGAAGTTGGCCCAAAATCGTTTGAGCTACCTGTACCATTAATGCCACATGTACCATAAAATTATTTATCAATTAAAAATAAGAAAGTTTCAAATATATAGGTTGTTTATAATCCAAGAATAAACAGTTTTTAATGTATCGTAAAGTATTAAAAATTGTATTGCTTTGTCGAAAGTACAGGGTGGCTAAAAAAAATGATAAAAAATTGTATTACTTTATCGAAAGTACACGATGTCTCAAAAGAAGTGTTAGTGCCAAAAAAAGACTGATTCTGTAGATGTTTCTATCAACAATTTCCTTTGACAAAATGCAAAATAATACATAGTTTTTGAATTATTAACAAAAAACATTGACCTTTTGAACTCATGAAATTCCTTCCACAAAAGAAGAAGAAAAAAAAGCAGACAAATTAGCACCAAAAATAATCTAATGTACAAGTACCTCAAACGATTTTGAGCCAGTCATGACACTACGCTCAATTGAAGTTGGCCCAAAATCGTTTGAGCTACCTGTACCATTAATGCCACATGTACCATAAAATTATTTATCAATTAAAAATAAGAAAGTTTCAAATATATAGGTTGTTTATAATCCAAGAATAAACAGTTTTTAATGTATCGTAAAGTATTAAAAATTGTATTGCTTTGTCGAAAGTACAGGGTGGCTAAAAAAAATGATAAAAAATTGTATTACTTTATCGAAAGTACACGATGTCTCAAAAGAAGTGTTAGTGCCAAAAAAAGACTGATTCTGTAGATGTTTCTATCAACAATTTCCTTTGACAAAATGCAAAATAATACATAGTTTTTGAATTATTAACAAAAAACATTGACCTTTTGAACTCATGAAATTCCTTCCACAAAAGAAGAAGAAAAAAAAGCAGACAAATTAGCACCAAAAATAATCTAATGTACAAGTACCTCAAACGATTTTGAGCCAGTCATGACACTACGCTCAATTGAAGTTGGCCCAAAATCGTTTGAGCTACCTGTACCATTAATGCCACATGTACCATAAAATTATTTATCAATTAAAAATAAGAAAGTTTCAAATATATAGGTTGTTTATAATCCAAGAATAAACAGTTTTTAATGTATCGTAAAGTATTAAAAATTGTATTGCTTTGTCGAAAGTACAGGGTGGCTAAAAAAAATGATAAAAAATTGTATTACTTTATCGAAAGTACACGATGTCTCAAAAGAAGTGTTAGTGCCAAAAAAAGACTGATTCTGTAGATGTTTCTATCAACAATTTCCTTTGACAAAATGCAAAATAATACATAGTTTTTGAATTATTAACAAAAAACATTGACCTTTTGAACTCATGAAATTCCTTCCACAAAAGAAGAAGAAAAAAAAGCAGACAAATTAGCACCAAAAATAATCTAATGTACAAGTACCTCAAACGATTTTGAGCCAGTCATGACACTACGCTCAATTGAAGTTGGCCCAAAATCGTTTGAGCTACCTGTACCATTAATGCCACATGTACCATAAAATTATTTATCAATTAAAAATAAGAAAGTTTCAAATATATAGGTTGTTTATAATCCAAGAATAAACAGTTTTTAATGTATCGTAAAGTATTAAAAATTGTATTGCTTTGTCGAAAGTACAGGGTGGCTAAAAAAAATGATAAAAAATTGTATTACTTTATCGAAAGTACACGATGTCTCAAAAGAAGTGTTAGTGCCAAAAAAAGACTGATTCTGTAGATGTTTCTATCAACAATTTCCTTTGACAAAATGCAAAATAATACATAGTTTTTGAATTATTAACAAAAAACATTGACCTTTTGAACTCATGAAATTCCTTCCACAAAAGAAGAAGAAAAAAAAGCAGACAAATTAGCACCAAAAATAATCTAATGTACAAGTACCTCAAACGATTTTGAGCCAGTCATGACACTACGCTCAATTGAAGTTGGCCCAAAATCGTTTGAGCTACCTGTACCATTAATGCCACATGTACCATAAAATTATTTATCAATTAAAAATAAGAAAGTTTCAAATATATAGGTTGTTTATAATCCAAGAATAAACAGTTTTTAATGTATCGTAAAGTATTAAAAATTGTATTGCTTTGTCGAAAGTACAGGGTGGCTAAAAAAAATGATAAAAAATTGTATTACTTTATCGAAAGTACACGATGTCTCAAAAGAAGTGTTAGTGCCAAAAAAAGACTGATTCTGTAGATGTTTCTATCAACAATTTCCTTTGACAAAATGCAAAATAATACATAGTTTTTGAATTATTAACAAAAAACATTGACCTTTTGAACTCATGAAATTCCTTCCACAAAAGAAGAAGAAAAAAAAGCAGACAAATTAGCACCAAAAATAATCTAATGTACAAGTACCTCAAACGATTTTGAGCCAGTCATGACACTACGCTCAATTGAAGTTGGCCCAAAATCGTTTGAGCTACCTGTACCATTAATGCCACATGTACCATAAAATTATTTATCAATTAAAAATAAGAAAGTTTCAAATATATAGGTTGTTTATAATCCAAGAATAAACAGTTTTTAATGTATCGTAAAGTATTAAAAATTGTATTGCTTTGTCGAAAGTACAGGGTGGCTAAAAAAAATGATAAAAAATTGTATTACTTTATCGAAAGTACACGATGTCTCAAAAGAAGTGTTAGTGCCAAAAAAAGACTGATTCTGTAGATGTTTCTATCAACAATTTCCTTTGACAAAATGCAAAATAATACATAGTTTTTGAATTATTAACAAAAAACATTGACCTTTTGAACTCATGAAATTCCTTCCACAAAAGAAGAAGAAAAAAAAGCAGACAAATTAGCACCAAAAATAATCTAATGTACAAGTACCTCAAACGATTTTGAGCCAGTCATGACACTACGCTCAATTGAAGTTGGCCCAAAATCGTTTGAGCTACCTGTACCATTAATGCCACATGTACCATAAAATTATTTATCAATTAAAAATAAGAAAGTTTCAAATATATAGGTTGTTTATAATCCAAGAATAAACAGTTTTTAATGTATCGTAAAGTATTAAAAATTGTATTGCTTTGTCGAAAGTACAGGGTGGCTAAAAAAAATGATAAAAAATTGTATTACTTTATCGAAAGTACACGATGTCTCAAAAGAAGTGTTAGTGCCAAAAAAAGACTGATTCTGTAGATGTTTCTATCAACAATTTCCTTTGACAAAATGCAAAATAATACATAGTTTTTGAATTATTAACAAAAAACATTGACCTTTTGAACTCATGAAATTCCTTCCACAAAAGAAGAAGAAAAAAAAGCAGACAAATTAGCACCAAAAATAATCTAATGTACAAGTACCTCAAACGATTTTGAGCCAGTCATGACACTACGCTCAATTGAAGTTGGCCCAAAATCGTTTGAGCTACCTGTACCATTAATGCCACATGTACCATAAAATTATTTATCAATTAAAAATAAGAAAGTTTCAAATATATAGGTTGTTTATAATCCAAGAATAAACAGTTTTTAATGTATCGTAAAGTATTAAAAATTGTATTGCTTTGTCGAAAGTACAGGGTGGCTAAAAAAAATGATAAAAAATTGTATTACTTTATCGAAAGTACACGATGTCTCAAAAGAAGTGTTAGTGCCAAAAAAAGACTGATTCTGTAGATGTTTCTATCAACAATTTCCTTTGACAAAATGCAAAATAATACATAGTTTTTGAATTATTAACAAAAAACATTGACCTTTTGAACTCATGAAATTCCTTCCACAAAAGAAGAAGAAAAAAAAGCAGACAAATTAGCACCAAAAATAATCTAATGTACAAGTACCTCAAACGATTTTGAGCCAGTCATGACACTACGCTCAATTGAAGTTGGCCCAAAATCGTTTGAGCTACCTGTACCATTAATGCCACATGTACCATAAAATTATTTATCAATTAAAAATAAGAAAGTTTCAAATATATAGGTTGTTTATAATCCAAGAATAAACAGTTTTTAATGTATCGTAAAGTATTAAAAATTGTATTGCTTTGTCGAAAGTACAGGGTGGCTAAAAAAAATGATAAAAAATTGTATTACTTTATCGAAAGTACACGATGTCTCAAAAGAAGTGTTAGTGCCAAAAAAAGACTGATTCTGTAGATGTTTCTATCAACAATTTCCTTTGACAAAATGCAAAATAATACATAGTTTTTGAATTATTAACAAAAAACATTGACCTTTTGAACTCATGAAATTCCTTCCACAAAAGAAGAAGAAAAAAAAGCAGACAAATTAGCACCAAAAATAATCTAATGTACAAGTACCTCAAACGATTTTGAGCCAGTCATGACACTACGCTCAATTGAAGTTGGCCCAAAATCGTTTGAGCTACCTGTACCATTAATGCCACATGTACCATAAAATTATTTATCAATTAAAAATAAGAAAGTTTCAAATATATAGGTTGTTTATAATCCAAGAATAAACAGTTTTTAATGTATCGTAAAGTATTAAAAATTGTATTGCTTTGTCGAAAGTACAGGGTGGCTAAAAAAAATGATAAAAAATTGTATTACTTTATCGAAAGTACACGATGTCTCAAAAGAAGTGTTAGTGCCAAAAAAAGACTGATTCTGTAGATGTTTCTATCAACAATTTCCTTTGACAAAATGCAAAATAATACATAGTTTTTGAATTATTAACAAAAAACATTGACCTTTTGAACTCATGAAATTCCTTCCACAAAAGAAGAAGAAAAAAAAGCAGACAAATTAGCACCAAAAATAATCTAATGTACAAGTACCTCAAACGATTTTGAGCCAGTCATGACACTACGCTCAATTGAAGTTGGCCCAAAATCGTTTGAGCTACCTGTACCATTAATGCCACATGTACCATAAAATTATTTATCAATTAAAAATAAGAAAGTTTCAAATATATAGGTTGTTTATAATCCAAGAATAAACAGTTTTTAATGTATCGTAAAGTATTAAAAATTGTATTGCTTTGTCGAAAGTACAGGGTGGCTAAAAAAAATGATAAAAAATTGTATTACTTTATCGAAAGTACACGATGTCTCAAAAGAAGTGTTAGTGCCAAAAAAAGACTGATTCTGTAGATGTTTCTATCAACAATTTCCTTTGACAAAATGCAAAATAATACATAGTTTTGGAATTATTAACAAAACTTTTGAACTCATGAAATTCCTTCCAAAAAAAAAAAGAAAATAGCAGACAAATTGTCACCAAAAATAATCTAATGTAGTTACAAGCACCTCAAACGATTTTGGACCAGTCGTGACGCTACGCTCAATTGAAATTGGTCCAAAATCGTTTGAGGTACCATTAATGCTATACGTACCGTTTGTAAATTTTAAGAAACATTCCTTAAAGGATTGTCCTAACACTGAGCGCGACGTAAGTAGTTATACTTAAGGGCTCAGGTGGTCGTGCGAACGTTAGGCGTGTTTCACTAATAAATTACTAGGTGCTCGTGTGCGCCTATGTGGCTAGGGTTAGGCG
>SMSR01014875.1:48348-60803 GCA_019453355.1 Ceratina japonica | reverse complement strand
AAATCTTGAGAGACTCACTATACAATTTTTGCTCGAATTATATTTCAGGTATTCAGCAATGGAAACCTAATAGTTATTTATATCAATGCTAGACATGAAGGCTAATTTTTGGAACGAGAACTTTTTTAAACTAGTCCTATCGTTAAACTATAGTAATTGTCCCAATTCCCGTTCACGTCAGAATTGCCATTCACTCAATTTTTCTTATGTAAAATCTTGAGAAACTCACTATACAATTTTTGTTCGAATTATACTTCAAGTATTCAGCAATGAAAACCTAATAGTTATTTTTTCCAGCGCCAGACATGAATGCTAATTAGGAACGAAAACATTTTTAAACTAATCCTATCGCGTTAAACTATAGTAAATGAATTTCCGTTCACATCAAAATTGCTGCTCACTCTAATTCTTTTTATATACAATCTCAAGATCTCCACTATACAATTTTTGCTCGAATCATACTTTAGGTATTCAGTAATAGTAATTTTTTCCAGCGGCGGAGATGAAGGCTAATTAGGAAGTAGACGTTAGCGGTGTTAAAGAATCTATCGCGGAGGTGTGAAAAGGCAGTATTTTTCATTTCTGGAGTAGAGGAATCCGGGTGGGCGATAACCATTGTAGGTAGTCGGTCGGAAGCCATCGGGGGAATGGCGTCACGGCCGACACGACCCTACGTTCCTCGTAAAAGTGTCGTCCTCCGGGCGAAGTACATCCTATTTCTCAGCGTTAGCCAACCGGAATACGTGCGCGGCTCGTGTGTGTCCCGTTTCGGCCGTGGATTTTCAAAATGGTCTTACCCGGCCGCGGGTTTAGAACGCTGAGAACGTCACGTACGGAATATTCCGCGGCGCTGCCGGGGAGGCACCGCCGGCGCCGAGCGCCGCGACGCCGGTTTACGAGATACCGTGCGCCGCTACCCTCTGAAATCCTATGAAGTATAGCCGGACTCGGGTGACGGACGACGGCCGAGGACGGGGTACCGATACACCGCACGGAGAACGACGGGAACGGGATCAACCTGACCCAGATTAACGCGCGGGAAGAAATATACTCAGACCTTTATTCTAATTCTCCAACCGTGCCTAGAATACGTTCCTACCTCTCCCGCTTTTATTTCAAACAGCCTGAATCAGGATGAAACAGTATTAGGTATTATTCTCTTTGTTTAGCAATTTTAGTATAGAATCAAAGGTTAGGGTTACTGAAATGGTCCATATAATATTTTTTGGGGTTGGTCGAACCTACCTCTCCCTCTTCTATTTCAAACAGGCTGAATCAGGATGAAACAGTATTAGGTATTATTCTCTTTGTTTAGCAATTTTAGTATAGAATCAAAGTTTAGGGTTACTGGAATGGACTGTATAATATTTTTTAGAGTTCGTCGAACCTACCTCTCTCTCTTTTATTTCAAACAGGCTGAATCAGGATGAAACAGTATTAGGTATTATTCTCTTTGTTTAGCAATTTTAGTATAGAACCAAAGATTAGGGTCCAAATTATAGTATAGAACCAAAGGGGAAATGGAACCATATCATATTTTTCAGGGTTGATCTAATCTACTTCTTCCTCTTTTATTTTAAACAGGTTGAAACAGTATGAAACGCTGTTAGCTATTATTCATTGTTTAGTAATTTTATTTAGTATAAAACAAAAGATTAGGATTCCCAAAATATAGTTGATGTAAGATAATAAGATAAGGAGTTGATCTAACCTACCTCTCCCTCTTTTATTTCAAACAGGCTGAATTGATATGAAACAGTATTAGGTATTATTTTTTGTTTAGCAATTTTAGTATAGAACCAAGGACTAGGATTACCAAAATAGTCGATTTAAGATAATAAGATAAGGGGTCACACAATCTAATCTACCCCTCTTCTTCTTTAATTTCAAATAGGTTGAATCAATATGAAGCATTATTTTATATTATTCTTCATCTATCAATTTTAATATAGAATCAAAGATTAGGATTATCAAAATAGTCGATGTAGGATAATAAGATAAGGGCTTCATTTAAGCTACCTCTCCCTCTTTTATTTCAAACAGACTGAATCAGTATGAAACAATATTAGGTATCATTCTTTGTTTAGCAATTTTAGTATAGAACCAAGGACTAGGATTACCAAAATAGTCGATTTAAGATAATAAGATAAGAGGTTGATCTTGTAAGATAAGGTGATCTTTGAGTTAGGGGTTGATAATGGTAAGGTGCTTAGGAGCTTCAATGTAAAATGTCAAGAAGATTTTTTAAACTGATTTTGGATATAAATTTGCAGTCCAATCATTAGTGGTAGTTTTAATTGATTCAATCTGGTCGATTCATCGAATATATAAATTTTATTATTATTATTATTATTATTATTTTATTTCAGCATTTAGCAGGTATCTAATTAATTATTATTATTATTGTTATTATTATTAATATAGCGTCTTTGTGAATTCTTCAATTTTATGTCTGATTCCTCTTGTATGCAAATTCTATTCCTCTGCCCGTGAAATAAATAAATAAATAAATAATATTTTGATGCAAAGAAGTTAATACTGACGTGCTCGTTCAGCGTAAGAAGAAAATAATATATCAGAGGTTCGAGCAACTGGGAATTATAGATTCGCAATAACCTATATAAGGAACAGCTGGCCCATTCCGGTTAAGGAAGACTGAAATGGCCAGGACGAACGAATTTCTTTCTGGCAACCGTCCCCGTTGTAAGACGACGACGACGACGACGTCGCCTCGCCTCGCGCCGCGTCTCGGGGCAAATTGCCCTCGTTGGTCACGATCGTACATTTTATTGGCTTTTATCAGCGAACGGAACGGGCAACCACGAAAACCTCCGGCCATTTATGTTCTTAATTTCGTTGCCGGTCGTTTAAGTGCTCCGGGCGGAAAAGTCGTCGTCGTCGTCGTCGTCGCGCGCGCTCCGCGGGGCTTCTAATATCGGCCGGAGGTACCGAGCGTAGAAATCGATATCGAAATTCTATTTCCAGCCGTGTATTCATTTAACCCATCGCCCATCGGATCTAGCAACGTGGAAAAGTCGCGTGATGCGATTAGATGATCGACTTACTTGTTGTAAAGAACAATGTCCGGCAGCCATATGTGCTCCGACGGCACGTGGAGGGTGTCGACACCGCCATAATCATCCGGGTTCCACTTCAGCTTGTAATCGTTCCACTCCTGCAAGCAGAAACCGGCGCAAAAATAAGCCACGATTATTTTCGTCCTTAACGCCGCCTGCGTTCTAGGAAACAATCCGATCCCCGGGTATTTCCATCCCTTCCACCCCCTGCGCACCCCCGTTTTACCAGTTTACAAACTATTGCAATTAGAAGATTGCATTTACCTTTAAAATTAGAGCACATTTTATCAAATAAGATTCGAATAAATTTGATTGGTTAAGGTAGTTGTTTCCTACATCGAAAGTATTGAAAATTGCTTGAGATTTTGTACAAAATTAATATACAGTGACTACATTAATATCCGGACACACTTCAAAACTGAATAAGTTCTTTAATATGGAGCCAACTAACTTACTTTTCGGGGGCTTTTAAAAGACTTAGTTTACTATGTAATGTGCAACAAACAATTAAAATAAATTACTATTCGTCAAAATCTCGAAGAAAAAAGAAAAGATCATGATGTTAAACTTTTTTGTTAGAGGCTCTAGCAAAAATTTCAAACACCCCGTTTGTAGATCTAAAAGTGTTATATGAATGTATAAAGTTGTATAAAAATCCATGAAACCATAGAAGAGTTAGACATATCGAAAATTCTTCAATTTATCCCAGTCGTAGATTGAAAGTCGTGGAGAACTGCGATTTTTTCAATTTCTAATCGCTTCTAGCTTCTAGCAATATTGATCGACATTTATGAAACTTTGTACATGCATATAACTTACTTAGATCTGCAAACGAGACAATTCCAATTTTTATTATAGACCCTAATAAAAAAGTTAAGTCCATGTCCTTTACTATTTTCCTCGCAATTTCAATGAATACCAAGTTTTTTTAATTTTTTGTTAGACATTCCATAGTTAATTAAGCTCTCTAAAATTCCACAGAAGATAAAGTCCATTGATCCAATACTAAAAATTTTATACTTATAATAATTATAACTCCCATTAATGAGTCACTGTAAGAAATTCATCGATAAAACATGCAATCATTTAATTGCCAACCAAAAACATACCTTTTATCTTTGCATTATGGATGAAACGAATGTTTAAACGGTGGGTTTAATCGAATGCGCTGCGAATAGGCGAATTAGATAAACAATAGGGAAACCGATTCTCGAGTGGATATTCGTCTAACTCGAAGACGCGGTCGAAACACGTCGATAACTATCTAACAGGGGTCGTGGAACTTCGGGCCGAATCCGGGCCGCGTTAGCCCCGGCAGACGGAGGGAACTAATAACTCCTTTCGAACACAGGAAACTTGCCACTCTCGGAAAATGGCGATGCAACCTTGCACGTAGTTGAAACTTGTTTCGATTGACCATCGTTCAAAATCGAATTACCGTTCGCCGTCGCTCAAACTGGTTACAGTGAAAGCCTTTTCCCTCTTAAAACGCGGTAATTGACAGTGTACAAGTATGGCGCCACGCGAACGCCAACGGTTCTAAAATTATTTAAAGCCGAACGGAATTGTCGTTTTCAGCGAGCGACGTTTTTTTTTTAATAAAAATTATTTCCGCCTCGTCGCGGCTGTAAATGAAAAGGTTTCAGGTTTTAATAACCGTAACGGGGAATATCGATGAAAATCAATGAGACCGCAACGCGGAATCGACCGGGCCGAGACATTATATCGCATGTCAATGAATTCGACTGTAAATATTTGCATCTGCGCGCGTACGAATTGCACGGCGGACGAATTAAAACCCCGGGCTCGATGGCTCTCGGCGATACGTGTCCAATTTTTAGCGCAACGTTCCGACGCTTCGTTACCACACCCTAAATTGATATTTATGGAACGACGCGGATATATAGTTTTTCAAGCCCTTCGCGTCTTATAAATGAATCACGTTCGGAATATTCCGCGGGCTGTTTCGTTACACGGACGGATCATTAAATCGTCGTCGTTTCGCGCGCGACGGCCAGACGCATTGATTTTTACCGCCATGAATTATTCCGACCGCAATTAGCCAAGTTCCGCGGATTTAACAAAAATTCCGCGCACGATTCTCCGCTCGAATCAATTACCGCTGCGTGCGCTGAACGGCGAATCGTCCGAGTTCTCGGCTGGGAATAAGAAAACTGTTCAACCTTCGACTCGGTCTCTATTTTTCAATTCACAGAGTCTAGAATAATCGTCAGGAATAATTTGGGATGACAGGAATAATTGTAGAACCTCGACGTAATGACAAATGGTGTGTTCTTAGGCGTCCTTCCAGATCAGTCAATAAAAAACACTTCCCAATAATAGCCATATTGAATTCTTAATCAATCAGATTCACGCAAGATATTTGATTGTAAAAAATGACAGAAGAACGTCATTTGACTTCATATAACAAAATTTCTATTATATAAAATAAACAATTATACTTCTGCTTCATTAAGGTAGTTGTTGCCCTAATTTAGGAAACAACTACCTTAAAAACCATTTCATACCAACTTCGTTCATAGAATTTATAACTACTTACATATATACGTACATAAATTTTGAGAGTCACTTTAAATAACATGTAATTAAAAAGAACTGTGACAATTGAACGAACGCTATGGATATAATGAAACAAAAGAATCAATTATTTTATACGATTATTCGCATCGATTCGCGGAGTATTAAAATGTACTAATCTAATTGAAAGAGAGACGGGATATGAAAAGTGACGGTAGGGTAAAAATAAACGCGTAGGCGAGTCGAAGAATAATTGCCGGGCCAATAAACCCGTTTGCGCGGCGGCTCGGGCAACGGCGAGCCCTCATTGGCTGAATATATTCGCTCGATTGCACCGTGTACAGCACGGGCCCGATTCAATTGCGCTGAACCAATTAACACCTCGATCACCGCGACTACCACGTGGCGTGCTCATTAAATTAACCGGCCGAAATATCCTCAGGAACACCCCCGCCCCTTTCTTCGAATTTTACGCCCGCTTTTTATGTCGGGGTAAAAAATTATAGGCCGAAATGTGCCAATTCGTGTCATGCTCGCCTAATTCTATGAGTAAAAAATGATCATTGGTGGTTTTGCATAAAAAAATGCTGGGAATTGGAGGATAAGAGTGTGTCTGATCATATGTGTGTCTATACTACTGAAATTTGATGTTTCTTTAATTCAGAGTCGTATGAGCATGAGTTTTACGTTTGATTGATGGTTATCAATAAAAAAAATACTTGGAATTGTAGAATAAGAGTATGTCTGACTACACGTGTGTCTATACTACTGAAAATTGATATTTCATTAATTCAAGGTCGTGTAAGTATGAGTTTCGTGTTTAATTATTGCAATAATTTGATAAATAAAAATGAATATTTTATTATTGCATTCATTATCATTTTGTTAAATAATTTGGATTAGAATGGGGTTGTAACGCATGATCCAAATTAGACGACGAAGATTCCAGTGAAGAATAATTAGAATAAGAGCATGTCTGACCGTACGTCTGCCTATACTACTGAAATTTGATATCAATTCGTGTCATGTTCGCCTAATTCTATGAGTAAAAAATGATGATTGAAAGTTATGCATAAAAAAAATGCTTGGAACTGTGGAATAAGGGTCTGTCTGACCACACGCGTGCCTATACTACTGAAATTCGATATTTCTGTAGTATAGGCACACGTATAATCAGACATATTCCTATACTACAATTTGATGGTTGGTTATGCATAAAAAAATGCTTGGAATTGTAGAATAAGGTCATGTCTGACCATACATGTGCTTATACTACTGAAATTTAACATTTCCTTCATTTAAGGACGTACGAGCACGAATTTCATGTCTCATTATCGCAATAATTTAATGAATATGACTGAGTATTTTATCTTTTGCACCCATTATTATTTCATTAAATAGTTTGTATCAGAATGGAGCTGTAACACGTGATCCAAATTAGACGACGAAGATTCCGGTGATGTTGATGAGGGATTAATAGGGTTCTGGGTTTGGCCGATCGAGAGAAATCTACGGTACTGTTTTCGTTGAGAAATTGGAGGAGTGCCAAGGGGAGTGACATTAATTTTCGTGCCCGAATGGACCCAGTAGAACGAGATTATCCGAAATTGCCTCCGAACGTCTCTTCAACGAGGAAATTATACGACTTGCTTCCTCTCCGCTGTTGTTACTGTTCTCAGCTCAAATATTCCACTACCCCGAAAACCAGTCAAACGTGAGCATCCCCCTTAAAGAATTTATCACTGCGTCATTGCAAGAATATAAGAAGAACATCACATCTTCTGCTTTAGATTTATCTCAAAGAATCATCTAATTTATTATATTACTAAACGTTTGTGCCAATTTTCTATATTAAATTTATACAAATAAATAAATAAATAAAATAATTTTCCTAAGTTTAATACAATTTTTATTTATTTTTTATCCGACAGGAATTTTCTGTATTAGATTTACACAAATAAATAATTAAATAAAATGTTTTGTGTAAATCTACTACAATTTTATTTATCTTTTTACGAGACGCAAACGCCGCCGGATGGATGGAATTGCGGAAGAGCGAGGATCGCAAAGAATTGGGGAAAGGAAATTTGTTGACTGTACTTCAGTTCTATTAAACAATTACGCCGTAAAGGAAGGGAGAGAATGGGTATCGAAACTCTTGCGCGGCTGTTACAAAAGGCAGCGGGAGCAGCGGCGCGCGGCGGACGGGCGAGGCAAAACGAGGCGTGCAATTTTAGTAAAAGCTGTTCCTCCGGCATTCCAATTATTAAACAACCGCTCCGCGAACCGAAAGGGCGAGCTGCGTGAAAACTTAGTTGTTACGGCTAGCCGTTCTATTAAATTCGCGGTCGTTCCGTCGATCGCGCCAGCGAACGACGCTGCGCAACTTCTACCTCCGTTTAAAAACTCCTCCTCCCACGCGCCCCACCTAATCGCGACGCTTTCAGACATTTTTTTCTTTTTTTTTTTTCTTAAGAAATTTTATCAACAAAACGCGAATTTAAATCGAATTATGATTAATCCGGAAATAATTCAGGAATTATAATAATTTCTTTTTTTTTAAGGGATTTTTTAAGGGTTTACCTGTGACTGCACTAGTCAATACACGAATAGTTGTATATTTCATTAGCGTAGTAGGGTAAGTGTGCCAATTACTGCAGATGTCCCAAATGCTGCGGATTTTTATTAAAATCATTGATTATGAATTTTTTAATCGTATTAGACGAAATAAAAGAAATTCTTTAATTATTTTGTTATTTGATAATAGTAATTTAAACAAAATAAATAGCAATAATGAAATTTATAATTACTTTAAAACACTTCAAAGTCGAGTAGTTCACGAGAATATGAATTTTCCAATAATTTTGGTTGACGTCTGTCAAACACCTCTTTTAAAATTGCATTTGATATGCTATTTGATTTTTATACAAAATATTTGGAATATTTCAATAGATCTCTTATGCAATTATTACATTTCCCCATCTCACGCCAAATCTAAAGTTCATAAATTTCGATTTATTTACGCGCATTTTAATTTCAAACATTTTGCTATACCTATGTAGAACGAATATGTTCGAATGAGTGCGACATTGACACATTTTATCAGATGTTACTTCGCAAGAGCACAATTTTTTTATTAACTTTTATTGTGAGTGTCAGAAGTCATGAATGGTTATTTTAAAAATACATACGTATTCTTCAAATATTTGTTTAATCCTACACAAAATTTCAAGTAAATTGTATCGTTAATTGTTTAAATATTGGTCAATATAGCCGATGAAAATTCATTTTCCTATAAAACTCTGTGTAAAATTCGTAAATTTTTAAAACGTTATATCTCGGTTATAAAGGAATGAAGATGCTTGAAATTTTTACACAAATCCTTTTATATGCAAATGAAAGCCCCTGTAAAATTTTAACTAAACCTTATCGTTAATTAAATTATCAAGTAAACTCCCTTAATACAATATTTTTTAATATGAGTGGGGGGTGAGGAAGGGTGGGGTGTCCGGGGATTTGGGGCGAAAGAAACCGGAAGAAGTTTTCGGGGTTCTTCGGGGTGCTCGACAATGGCAAACAAACCCCGGTGGCTGATAAAGGACAGCCACTTCGGGTTGGCAGACGATCCTATACCCGGAGTCCCTTTCCAGATACGCGGATAAAAAGAGGCGCGAGATCCATTGACGCGGACAAACGATTCGTCGCCGAGCCAAGGGAGAAGAATGGCGACGAAAAACCAACAGGCTGCCAGACGGTTGGTCGCGTAAAAAATTCCCTCGAACCTGCATCCGACACGCTTCTTTCCCCCGGGCGGTGATTCGTCGTCGTCTGCCCGCCGACGTATTGTCCGACACCCCCGCCTTTCAATTATTACGTTCGCGTAAAAAAAATAATTGCTCCGCCCGATGTACAACGCGGTAATTGCAATTAATTTCGTCAAATAACGAATACATTTTCTACACCGACGAGACCGTGTAATTTCTAGGGGTGGCTTATTTGTTTATTTGTTCGTCGTGACGTCGGGGGTTTCTCGTTTCAATCGGAATGGAAATCGCAGAAGCTTAGCGAGGGTAGTTTGGGAAACAACAGAAATTTACTCGGCGAACGCGAACCGTTACCCTCTTTTTCTTCGGGGGAGAAGAAGAAGAAGAAGAAGAAGTGGATAAAAGTGTCTGAAGACAGGAAACGGGCACGGAACAGGCGTAAGAGGGAGGCCCGCGCCAGGAGTGGTGTGTCAATAAGGATCGACTATCGTTTCGCGATTCGGATTTCGTCGTCAACAGAAAGCGGAATGAAATTTGCCCGCTTGGAAATTCCAAACCTCGGAAACGGGAGAACGCCGGAGAGAACCCACCCCTCTCCCTCTACTTTTTCCATTCGACGATCCCAGGGGCTTCTCGTCATTATACGACAGACAATTACATAGAACTCATGATATACAGTGACTCCCATTAATATCCGGACATACTTAAAAACGGAATAAGTTCTTTAGGATGAAGCCAACTAACTTAATTTTTTGCGAGCTTTTAAAAGGCTTAGTTTACTATGTAATGTGTAACAAACAATTAAAATAAATTACTATTTGTCAAAATCTCGAAGAAAAAAGAAAAGATCATGATGTTAAACTTTTTTGTTAGAGGCTCTAGCAAAAATTTGAAATATCCCGTTTGTAGATCTAAAAGTGTTATATGAATGTATAAAGTTGTATAAAAATCCATGAAACCGTAAAAGAGTTAGACATATCGAAACGTAAAAATTCTTCAATTTATCCCAGTCGTAGATTGAAAGTCGTGGAGAACTGTGGATTAGATGCGGAGAGAATACTGGATTTTTTCAATTTCTAATCGCTTATAGCTTATAGCAATATTGATCGATTTTTATGAAATTTTGTACATGCATATAACTTACTTAGATCTGCAAACGAGACACTTCTAATTTTTATTCCAGACCCTAATAAAAAAGTTAAAAACCATGTCCTTTACTATTTTCCTCGTGATTTCAATGAATACTAACTTTTTAAATTTTTTGTTAGACATTCTATAGTAAATTAAGCTCTCTAAAATTCCACAGAAGATAAAGTTCTTTAATCCACTACTAAAAATCTTATACCGTTTCGAAATGTGTCCGAATATTAGTGGTAGTGACTGTAAGTATAGCAAAATCGTTAAACAGTGATTTATATTCTCCCGATTTGTTATTAAATTGTTGATAAAAATTCTATAATGAAATTGTAGGTTTTATAAGACGTGATGATACTCACTTGTTCCACCCAAACGTTCGTCGTCATGATTTGGTTCTTCAGGTTCTGAAAAAGAAAACAGAAAAACCAGAGTGAAGATCGGATTTCCAGAGAGGCACTCCGCAGTCTCGAGAGTTTCTAGTTACTGGAGGACGGATTTATTGGGTTTTCAAGATACGGGAACAATGCCGGGATAACGGAAGAAAGAGAAATAAGCCTTTCGGCCGTCGTCGAAAACCCAACAAATCATCTTAGCCCCACCGCCCGCCCTCGTCCTCCGCACGCAAATGCGATTTGTCAATTTCGCGAGTGATCCGCAAATCCCCGACCGAATATCTTCCATAATTGTAACGAGAGAAGCCGCTCGCCATAAATCAGGGGCCTTCTAACGTTTCCTCCGACGCTCAAACGTTTATCTAACGTCAATCATTAATTCACTGTTATTCTTACCAGTTTCATGACAAAATTATTTATATACAAAGAATTGAAGAACACTGATTCACGTTTGATGGACATTTTTTTATGCGAGCCCCCAATATGAAACGAGACCCCATCTGCAATGTGCGCGAAATATGCTTAAGGAACGAGAAAAAATGTTAGAACTCTCGGACGGTGGAGGGAGACAAATGTCGTTAAGAATACGCCGCAGGAATCCCTTGATCCAGCAATTAGATTCCCGTTTTCGACAAACGTATCCTCTTCCACTGGTCAGAGAGCTCGAGGATTTAGCGAAAGACGCCGCCACGAGGATTTACCGACGCGATTCCGGGCTAACTCTTCCCCGTTGTTTCACCGAGGGAAATAAAAAAAAAAAAAAGGAAAAAGCGGGGGGCGGCGCGGGGAAGAAGTGCGGCGCGCGGAGGAAAATAGGCGGAGGAATGGAGATAAGCCGTCGCGGAACGGAACTTACGACTGTTTTCACAAAAGAAATTATAGTTCTAGCCGTGCTATACGCAGGGATTACGAGATATCTTTGTTGCCGTCGCAATTACACGCGGTGATCGCTCGCTTTTGTCTTCAAACCTCACTTTCCGACGTCCTAATTTGAATAAAAATACTCGGCCAATCATAATTCCCTCAATTACTCAAATTATTACTATTATCCTCTTCATATGTTTAATTCCATTCATAGAGAATAATTAACAATCTAAATCGTTAAGGTAGTTGTTGCCCAATATGAGTCAAAACAAAGCTCAGAACTAAAGATATAAGAATTTTTATGTATTAAAAAACCATACATTAAGAAAGATGAATTTTAGTTATTATATTATATGTATACAATGGAAAAATAAGTATTTTCAATAAGAATTATACTCTCGTATGATTCAAGTAGTTAAAACTGAGAAAAAAACATTGCAACGTCGCTCTGTCGCAGTACTACCATATAGTACTATTTATGTGTCAGTGAGTTCACACGGGCTATTGCATAATCTCAAAAATGTCTTCGACTGCAGTAACTACCTTGAATCCCTTCTGTAATCTAATCACTCCTTGATTAGTAATTATAAATATTGCTTTCTGAAGCATTTTTGTTTTATTTCAATATTTATTTTTGACTTTTTATTATGTAATTGTCTATATTCAACATCACCAATTTATTT
>SMSR01014875.1:0-39152 GCA_019453355.1 Ceratina japonica | reverse complement strand
AGAGAGAGAGAGAGAGAGAGAGAGAGAGAGAGAGAGAGAGAGAGAGGCAGCGGCGAAAGGATCGGAGCTAATTCATTGGGTGAACGCAATTAAAACTTTTCTACTTGCACCGGTTAATTTGTCTTTGTTGCCAGCAGCAGCCGGCGGAAGCTCTCCCCCTTTTGTCACGGACCTACCTACCTCTGTTCGCACGATCTTCCGGACCCGCTCCGGAAGAGTCCGGAACTGCTACGTCTTTTTCATCGCGCTCGGTTAATTGTTGGCTTTTCGGTGGCCCGAGCCGATTCGCCAAAGGCGCCCGGATGCCTTTGACCGATCGCACAGTTTTGTTGCCCCCCGACGAACCGCTCCTCGCTCGTTTCCGTCCAACGATCCCTTACCAAACTATCACTTTCATCGATAATTACATCTATACTAGCATTCGCGAGAGTCCAGTACTGGGTACAGCTCTTTTCCTCTCCCATTTACCATTTTCCAATGCAATTCCATTCGTACTCTTGTGTATTTCAAAATTTTTTTCATTGAATTTGATGAAGAAATATTCGTGTATTTTTTTAATAAGTTTAATGAAAAATTTTATTAAACATTCATTGCGGAACATTAATTTTTATGAACGGTACATTGAATTTCCTTCAAAATTAATTAAATTTTCTGAAATTTCATTAAATTTTTTTGGNTTCGCACGATCTTCCGGACCCGCTCCGGAAGAGTCCGGAACTGCTACGTCTTTTTCATCGCGCTCGGTTAATTGTTGGCTTTTCGGTGGCCCGAGCCGATTCGCCAAAGGCGCCCGGATGCCTTTGACCGATCGCACAGTTTTGTTGCCCCCCGACGAACCGCTCCTCGCTCGTTTCCGTCCAACGATCCCTTACCAAACTATCACTTTCATCGATAATTACATCTATACTAGCATTCGCGAGAGTCCAGTACTGGGTACAGCTCTTTTCCTCTCCCATTTACTATTTTCCAATGCAATTCCATTCGTACTCTTGTGTATTTCAAAATTTTTTTCATTGAATTTGATGAAGAAATATTCGTGTATTTTTTTAATAAGTTTAATGAAAAATTTTATTAAACATTCATTGCGGAACATTAATTTTTATGAACGGTACATTGAATTTCCTTCAAAATTAATTAAATTTTCTGAAATTTCATTAAATTTTTTTGGAAATTCATTAACTTTATGGTAAATTTGCATTAATATGTGTTTAATATACGAAAAACTTAAATTTAATGTATTATCTTTCATAAAAACTGCATTAAATTTAATAATATTTTTAACAGTGTATGTATACTGATTGTGAGGCTCTATCTGTGAGGCCTGAGACGTTCGCTGCGATTCCCACCACGTTTCAAGCTGCGCGAAGGCACTCGATTCTCGTGGACGCTATTATACTATTATTCCTGACGAGATTACGCTTGTATATATACGCGGAAGAAAATATTTCGGGCTGTACTAATATTCGAACGGCGCGTACACTAAATTTGTCGAGTACATCAGATGAATAAATAAACAAGGGAGTAAATGTTTATTGAAGCTACAGTGGAATGCTCCGTCAATAGGCGGACTTGGGCATAACGCAAGGGCGAGCGCCCTCGGCTGAAAAGTTGAATAAACAAAGAGAGGATGAATGCGGACTCTAAGGCAACGAAATAAGAGTAAAGGAGGCGGCGAAATCATCCAGCATCCAACGCGAAATAGGTTGCGAATGAACCGCGGCGAAATGAAAAGCGCAGACGGGAACCACGTCTCCTCTCTCCCTCCCTCTCTCGCTCTCTCTATCTGTANAAATGAAAAGCGCAGACGGCAGCCACGTCTCCTCTCTCCCTCCCTCTCTCGCTCTCTCTATATGTATCTCTCTCTCTCTCTCTTGCCTTTTTTTTTATTTTTGAGCATGCATCCATGGCATATTCGAATGAATTTAATAAAAAGGAGAAGAAGGACACGTCGGTCGTCGCGGGTTAGGGGGTTAATTGGGGGTGAGCAATTAAGTGTCGCGAGGGCCGCTCTTTTGGATGACATATTTCCGTGACATTTACGCAGAGGGAATCTCTAGTGCACGCGCCAACCGCGCTCCTGTTTTCATCCACGATTCACGGAGCCGCGACCACAACTTTCTCACAACTTCCCTCACGCGTTACGGATTTCCTCGAGTGCCCGGAAACAGATCACGATTTTTCCCTCCCACCTCTCCGACGCAATTCTCAATTGCAATTATTTTCACCAGATTTTAGTAACGCAGGAAATGTACAGTGACGTCCATAAATATTCGTACACATTTCGAAACGGTATAAAATTTTTAGTATTGGATCAAAGGACTTTATCTCCTGTGCAATTTTAGAGCCAANCATTTCGAAACGGTATAAAATTTTTAGTATCGGATCAAAGAACTTTATCTCCTGTGCAATTTTAGAGCCAATTGAATACGAAGTTTTTTTAATTTTTTGTTAGACGTTCTATAGTAATTTAAGCTCTCTAAAATTCTACAGAAGATAAAGTTCTTTGATCCAATACTAAAAATTTTATACCGTTTCGAAATGTGTCCGAATATTTATGAACGTCACCGTATTGACATCGTTGACCTGTACTTGACTTCACGAGAGAACAGACTTGCGCAGAGATTTTCCGAACGATTTTTTCGCAACTGTCGAAGAACGAATTCAGGTTTGGTTCGAAGGGTGAGTCCTGAATATGAGGACTAGACGGCGGGGGCGCCGCGGCGTCGCGTCGCGTTGCGCCGGCGGCGTGGAAAAGGCTGAAAGGAAAGGGCGAACAAAAAGCTCCTTCGCACCAGCTGGCCAGCCCTTTTTATCGCCAGTCTGGGGCTCGTTCTTGTCGAGCGTGATGTTCAAAAATCGCTTAGCCCCGGCAGATAGGCGGTCGATAAAGAAAACCACGCTCTGATATATACATATATATATATATAACATATATATGGGGGGAACTTCTGGTTCTTGCTGGCTGCACCCAAAGGATCCGTTACCTTTAGGATCGTCCCACTCTTCTTGCGATCAGAAGCAGACGAAGCTAATTCCAGCCTCGTTCCGTTAAATTTCGACAAATGTTTCCTCCGGAGCAAAAGGGTTACTCTTGTAACTAATGCATTTTTTTCCCTGACACCCTCCTAACGAAGATCGATCGACCCACGTCCGTGCACTCCATTCTTCCTCCACCTTTGTTTTCCCCTAATTCCTACGCGAATTTCTTTCGTCTCTCTTCGATATTATGCACTTACGCCATTATTGTTTCCAATTTAGTTCCTCTTTTAGTTTCCTCTCTCAATAGTAGTATAGTATATGTATAGTAGTATGTATACTCAAAGTTCCTCTCCTGCCGAAAATATAAGAAGCACTCGAGGAGGAGATCCGTCGGTCGTATTCCGCGTGCCATTTTAAGCAGGAAAGTGGCGTCGATGAAATTCCTCGAGACAAATTGCCACAAGAGCCGATCGGGGGGAGGGACGGGTGAAGGGGGTTTCGCGTCTCCTCTTGCCCCGGCAGCGCCCTTTAGACTTATGGCAGCGCGGCGCCTCTTTTTCCTCGCGATTCGTATCACGATTCCGTTTTCGAGGCGCACGGACGCGACGTGCTACGGTGACGTTACAAGGAATTCTCATAGCGTTCTCCCTGATCCCGGGAAACGGACTTACGTTCCAGACGATAAGGCTCGATTTGTCAAAGGAGAACCCGTCGCTAACGCCCCGCACCCGCCCCCCTCTCGGGCGAATGTAAATAAATCCACGTCCAATTTCGCGTTCCCGCTGCCTTTCGAACGCCTGCGAACGACGTCGAAGTGTCACGGGATTGACTTTCCACCGAAACGCCCGTGGCATGACGTTCAAAATGTTTTTAGAAACACGCTGCAGGTCTTTCGCTATTTTTTCAATGCAATTTTTAAAACGACTAGGTTTTCTTATTAATAATTTAATAATTGATGAATGAAATCTGTTTGATATTATTTCGAGCTTTTTAGAAACACGTTGCAGGTCTTTCGCTATTTTTTTGCACTGCAATTTTAAAACGACTAGTGTTTATCATTAGTAATTTAATAATTGATGTATAAAATCTGTTTTATATTAATTTGAGCTTTTTAGAAACACGTTGCCGGTCTTTCGTTATTTTTTCACTTCAGTTTTTAAAACAACTAGGTTTTGTTATTAATAATTTAATAATTGATAAACAAAATCTGTTTGATATTATTCTCAGCTTTTGAGAAACACGCTGCAGGTCTTCCACTATTTTTTGCACTGCAATTTTTAAAAAACTAGGTTTTGTTATTAATAATTTAATAATTGATGAATAAAATCTGTTTGATATTATTTTGATCTTTTTAGAAACATGCTGCAGTACTTTCGCTATTTTTTCCAATGCAATTTTTAAAACAACTGGATACTATTATTGATAATATAATACTTGATAAATGAAATTTCTTTTATACTATTTCGAGCTTTTTGGAAATTCTTGTAGGATTCAGTAGGAATTGGAGAACAGTTAGACGATATTCTAACTAACTAACCCGCGAAATAATTTAATAATTGATGAATGAAATCTTTTTGATATTACTTTGAGCTTTTTAGAAACACGTTGCAGGTCTTTCGCTATTTTTTCAATGCAATTTTTAAAACGACTAGGTTTTATTATTAACAATTTAATAATTGATGAATGAAATCTGTTTGATATTATTCTCAGCTTTTGAGAAACACGCTGCAGGTCTTCCACTATTTTTTGCACTGCAATTTTTAAAAAACTAGGGTTTGTTATTAATAATTTAATAATTGATGAATAAAATCTGTTTGATATTATTTCGAACTTTTTAGAAACATGCTGCAGTACTTTCGCTATTTTTTCCAATGCAATTTTTAAAACAACTGGATACTATTATTAATAATATAATACTTGATAAATGAAATTTCTTTTATACTATTTCGAGCTTTTTGGAAATTCTTGTAGGATTCAGTAGGAATTGGAGAACAGTTAGACGATATTCTAACTAACTAACCCGCGAAATAATTTAATAATTGATGAATGAAATCTTTTTGATATTACTTTGAGCTTTTTAGAAACACGTTGCAGGTCTTTCGCTATTTTTTCAATGCAATTTTTAAAACGACTAGGTTTTATTATTAACAATTTAATAATTGATGAATGAAATCTGTTTGATATTATTCTCAGCTTTTGAGAAACACGCTGCAGGTCTTCCACTATTTTTTGCACTGCAATTTTTAAAAAACTAGGGTTTGTTATTAATAATTTAATAATTGATGAATAAAATCTGTTTGATATTATTTCGAACTTTTTAGAAACACGCTGCAGTACTTTCGCTATTTTTTCCAATGCAATTTTTAAAACAACTGGATACTATTATTAATAATATAATACTTGATAAATGAAATTTCTTTTATACTATTTCGAGCTTTTTGGAAATTCTTGTAGGATTCAGTAGGAATTGGAGAACAGTTAGACGATATTCTAACTAACTAAAATATTACTTTGAGCTTTCTAGAAACACGCTGCAAGTCTTCCACTATTTTTCTACTGCAATTTTAAAAACAACTACGATTTATTATGAACAACGTAATAATTGATGAACAAAATCTCTTTTGTACTATTTCGAGGTTTTCGGAAATTCTTGTAGGATTCAGTAGGAATTGGAGAACAGTTATAGGACGTTAATAAAAGAATATAGAGATTAGGGTAGCGGGGGGCGGGACGGGCGGAGATTATCGCGAAATTTATGGCAACGGACACAAATCCAATTATCCCTCGGGAACACAGTCGTTCCTAAGAGGATATATTAGTTTGCTTCGGCACGGTTGGGCCTCCTTCAGGCTCACTTCCGCCTCTCTTAAAGAGGATCTATTATATTTGGCGGCTGCCGGGCCGAAGTTTCGCGAGCGTCCTCGAAACTCGTGGAATCGTTAAGTTTGTCCGTCGTTTACGCGGCCGAGTTCGATCCGCCGCAGCTGCGGCCGGGGCTCCGAGCTTTGTTACGTGTTTCCATCCCCTAAGCGCCCCTAACACTGTCTCGCCGTTCCGGATCATCGAATCCGGATCTGATTATCCCCCGCGATCCATCATCGCGCCTGGAATTTCGCTAAAGGTGCGCTTTCGTTTGCGCGATTCGCACCGCACGACGAAAGCGCACCTTAAGACGAGAACGAATCGACGATCGGAACAACAAACGTCGAAAAAATTCTAATGAGAAAGAGAAAAAAAAAAGGAAAATGTTGACAGAGGGACGGCCGGATTTCCCGTCGGTTTTTATCGGCTCGTTTTCGACGGTCTTAGGTCGAAGGCACGTAACAAATATGGAGCGATTAAAGCGGACGGAACACGACGACGACGGGGGGTGACGGTCGGGGGAGGAGGAGGAACAATCCCCCGATGGCGCGCCCCCGGGACGTAGCCAGGGCGCATTTAAAATATCGGAAAAGCACTTCCCTTTCGGTGAACGGTATTCAATCGACGCGGCCCGATCAGAGCCTACTTTCATTCCCAATTCCCGATATATCGTTTCCATCTGTCAGCGACTACTTCAAATAAATCGACGAGCTGCTTCGGGGAATCGCACGCGCGCGCGCGCGCGTACTCTCCAAAAAATAGTAACAGGCCAATAAAAAAAAAAAGAAGGAGAAGAATGAGAGTCAGAGATCCGGGAC
This sequence comes from Ceratina japonica, assembly GCA_019453355.1. Lineage (NCBI taxonomy): Eukaryota > Metazoa > Arthropoda > Insecta > Hymenoptera > Apidae > Ceratina > Ceratina japonica. The sequence continues at coordinate 32,493 of SMSR01014875.1, read as the reverse complement.
CGTGACAAAGTGATCGACGAGCCGATCGATACCGTCGATCCGTCCGGACGCGGATTATTGGCTCGTTAACAACGCCATTTGTTGCCGCCGCTGCGTTTCCATCCCCGTTTCTCACTTTCGCCGCCGGGACCGGGAATTGAAAATTTCCGCTCCGCCGCCGATCTTGGAATATTCCTGCCCAAACAAGATACCCGGTTTTTCGAGCGAATCGGTTCCCCATCCGGCCTCCCGTTGTTCCGAGAGGGAAAAAATCGGTAGAGTACAAATTGTTTCAAATACACGGCCGATTCGAGAAATGTATATTCCTGGCGGACGCCGCCGCCGTCGCGCCGATTCAATTGCGATTATTCGCGGCGTGTAACGAAATTGAAGCGCGTGGTATCGATTCCAGGTGCGTTCCACGAGAGTCCGATTCGATTAAACTATTTTGCTTCATGCATTTCTTCATCAAATCCAATGAAAAATTTTTAACAAAGGACCTCCTATCTTTCCTACTTTTTATTACACGTCTTCAACTTTTGACAGAGACGTTATTCATACATAAGACAGAATATGTAAATCCCAGTCGAAATACATAGAATTCGAAAATCGGCAGTTGGAACTGTGTCAGCTTTATCCGCGGGAATCCAGGTTATTTTCCAAACGAGATTTCAGGACGTATCACCGAACACATGTAGAATCTACGTACACGTGTATCGGTACGCGTTAAACGCAGCATCCACGGGCCTCTAATCCATCATCGATAAATTGCGACGGTGCGTCGCGCTCCGAATCGCGGCGCCGCATCGATTCGGAAAGCGCACGGGGGTAGGTAGAAATAAAAAAAAAAAAGAGTGCGACGCTTCGGCAAAGTTTGATGGCGGCAGGGGGCGCGCGACCGCGTTATATAGACCGTGATACACCCGAACGAGCACGGCAGCCACTAATTAACCCGGTCTTTAATTACTGCCGGCGCTTAGCATCTCGACCGCGGATGCTCGCCGCGTGAAATCGGCTGGAATGATGCCGGTCGCGCTGGCATTAGCCACTCCGCCCCCCCCCCAAGCCAGCGCAAAAGTATCGAAGGACGAAAATAAAAAAAAAGAAAGTGCAATTCAATCTGCTTCGAATATGCGCAAAAATCGTTAAGTCTATTTTACCGGGGATTCGAAATCGGAGTCGAGAAATGTGCTTGCGTCGGGGAAAGATTGATTCGCGATGGGGAAGGGCAGGCGAAAGTCCGTGACGGGAGCGTTTCGGTAAACGCAGAAGAAATGGGGTGAAGCGGGGCCGGGCGGGGTTGTCGATAACTGGGTGTAGCTGGGTGACGGCGTGGCAGCTGGAAAATAGCGTATCGATTGCTGATCCGCGGAACGGATTACCGTCAGATAACGAGGTTAACAATAACCGATCGTCGCGATTCCGTCGGTTCAATTTGCGCGGCCGACGCAGGGGGGAGGAGGACAGCGCCGCGCGCGCGCGCGCGAATATGCAAATGAAAAAAGTTTCCCGCTGAGGGAACTTTCTTCCGGCTCGGCGAGCGAACTTGGGGAACGCCGCACCGCCTCCGCTGTTTTGGCACCGAGAACGAGCCACGAATTCCACCCCCTTCTTTCTCCCACGGTCGTAGAACAATTTCCTAAGATTTTATTTCCAACAATCTCCGCGTCTCGCGACGGGAAAATAATTGTCCGCCGGGTCTGTTGAACGAGTCGGCGCGGAGATTTCAGGGTAATCGCGTCTCGGCCGGCTTGAAAGGCACGGGGAGCCACGGCTCTAATAACCTAAGGCGAGGGCTTAATCGATCGACAATCCATCCTAACAGACTCTCCACGAGATAACGGTCGGAATCACGCAGACTGTACACGGACTCCACGGTCTGCGATTCCAAAATACGCTCGCAGACAATACCGACGGGTCTTCGTCCGCCAACCCATTCAGATCACCTCTGCCAAATGTACATTCCACTTCTGACGAGTACAAATGTCAATTCAAATTAATTGCGGACATTGAGACTCCTCAAGGTAGTCGATTTTTATATTTTTATGTCTAAAGTCATCGAAAATTTTATTAAAAAAGCAGAACGATTTTGTAGTTCGATTTTGATGTCTAATGTTGCCTATACATCCTTAAGGAGGTTCGTCAGTGAAACGTGTAGATTAAAAAGATCCTTGAAACTATTGAAATTCAATGGCTAATATGGAATGCATATCCTGTTGAAATTTGGAATCGATTTACAATCTAGTATCCGAGAAAAATCAATATAAGAAATAGATTCTTATACACGCACTCTTATGGGGAAAGTCGACAAGGTTTAGTTAAAAGTTATATATTATATTGAAATACAATTAAAAAATTTAGAAAAAAAACTGTGCAATATAAAGCTGAGACAATACTTAAAAGTCTAAAAAAAAATTTGACTTCGTTTGCAACACAGTTTGTTGAATAATTTAACGATTAATAGATATTTCATCGCGATTGAGCAGGTTATTCAACAAATGCGAGTAAAATTTCAAATTCAAGCCACCTTCGAGTAGCTTGACGCGATGTTGCCAAATTTGTCAATCATATTTTATGGCATTTTCCTCGAATATACTCTATTACATTTATATTTACAATATATCTCATTAATTTCATTGTCACATAATTGTATTTTTCAATATTCTTATGTTAATACAGACACATAAAAATTAATTTTGTTAATATGATTTTTCGTTTTCGAAAATCGGTACTACTTTTGAGCTCCTGTATAAACATAGGCATTCCCCTTATCGCCTGCCCCTCGCGAGATCTGATGAACCTGATGAAGCGATACCAGGACGTTGAATTTGTTATTATAGATTCCTACTACTATTAAGAAACTGCCTGTAAAATAATCCAGAAAAAATGGTGATAAATTCTTGAAAAAAGTTCATACCGAATCGTCAGTGTCTTATGAACAAGTTTCTAAAAAAATAATCATCAAAAGTTGTTGATTAAAATATAATAAAAAAATTACAAATTCAGCGAACAGAGGACGGAAACGTGGCACCGCTATCGTTAACATAGCAACGAATACTGATATACATAGATGTAATTGAGGTACACGTATATGCACGATCATGTGTATGGGTTACATACACAAGTACATACACTTTTGGAATTGACTGTATAGCGAATACATCCTTAAGCAGAAACACTTCGAACATGAAAACCGGTGGGGGAACGATGGGAATTAATCGGCGTTAACCGGCAGGAGGTCCGTTTGGTAGGAAACGGTTAATTAGAGCATCGAGGGGTAGGCGAAAAATATAGAATCAGAGATGGAGGGAGAGATAGGGCGAGATCGTTGCCATAAATTGGCGAAACGGCCGGGTCTGGATAGGGGGCGCGGTCGTGGCGCCACTCCCCGGCGTTGTCCGCTCGCGCTGATTTAAGGGTTGCTCGCCCCCGACGAATAAACGGTTTTCGGTTTGACGACGGCGATGCCCGCGCGCGATTATCCCCGGGGCCGTTATCGCCTCCGATCATCGGCGAAAACAATTTATCCGGGGCCGGCCCAACCGGGCCGAGACAAAGAACGCCAGACGACGACGACGACGACGACGACGGGAGAGAGGCCCGTCGCCGCCGTCGCCCCGGCTGCCACGCCCGTTATTATTTCACCGCGGGTCGCAGTTGTAAGAGAGCCGCCGCCGTGCAGCTGCAATAGCCGGCCGTGTGCCGGCGCGGCGGCGGCGTTTGGCCGTTCGTGGAATCGTTGCAGCTGGGAGCGCAGCGACAGCGGCAGCCACGGTTCGATGACCCTCGGGGTTGGATTGCAGCGGCGACGGTCTCGCGCATCGATACGCCTCCATATTCGCCCGACAAAAGTAACGTCGAAACGTCTGCCTCTGTCTTACTCTAACCCCCTCGCCGCCTCCACCCCCTCTCTCTCTCTCCTCTCCTCTCTCCTCTCTCCTCTCTCTCTCGGCCCCGTCGACGGTTTTTTCTCTTTATTTCTATCCGGGAAATTTTCCAGCACGCTCGAAGCGTGTTAGGAACGAGTACCAATGGGAATAGGTAAGAGAGGAAGACGGCGCATGCAGCCATTGTCGGAATACAAACACGTACGACGAACTCGCGATAAATAAAACGGGCCAAACTTTACGACCGCCCTACCCGACTTCCCCGTCGACTCTGTTCCACCTACGCCGGCCTCTCTTTTCCAAAGCGCCTCGTCCCGCTCTCATCGACGGCGTTAATTATTTGTAGCGACGCGTCAATCACGATTGGACTTCCTATTGAAATCTGTACAAGATTCAGTAGTTTCGAAGTGGAAATTTATTACTTATTTATTTATTTATTTGTGTCTGTCCATATGTTCAACGCGAAAGAGAAAGAGATGAATTTATTTATACTGTTTCTCTAAAATAATCGATTTTGCAAGGAATTTTGAAAGGAAAGATCGAAACGAATCGGTTCTGCAAAAAAGATCAAAATAAATCGATTCTGCAAAAAATTTTGCAAAAAAAGATCGAAATGAACCGATTCTGCAAAGAAATATCAAAATTAATCGATTCTGCAAGAAATTCTGCAAAAAAAGATCAAAATAAATCGATTCTGCAAGAAATTTTGCAAAAAAAGATCGAGATGAACCGATTCTGCAAAGAAAGATCAAAATGAATCGATTCTGCAAGAAATTCTGCAAAGAAAGATCGAAATGAATCGATTCTTCAAAAAATTCTGCAAAAGAAGATCGAAATGAATCGATTCTTCAAAAAATTCTGCAAAGAAGATCGAAATGAATTGATTCTTCAAAAAATTCTGCAGAAAAAGATCGAAATGAATCGATTCTTCAAAAAATTCTGCAGAAAAAGATCAAAATGAATCGATTCTTTAAAAAAATCGAAATGAAGCAATTCTTCAAAAAATTCTGCAAAAAAAGAACGAAATGAATCGATTCTTAGCGAATCGAACATCATCCGTAAGTTCGACCGGGAAGATGCTTTTTTGCGACGTTCTAGCTTGAGCCAAGGCTGAAGACGGTCGGAGTTTTTGAACAACGTATATTAAACGACTCCGCTCCGTCCTTGGGCGAAACTTAATCTACATATGTATTTCACATTCTAAGCCGGGAGGCGTCAAACAACAATCTGCATATGGATCGCGGCATTAGTATGGATCCCGGGTACACCGCAGCTTGTCGCTCCGCGTAATAATTGCGCGCGCCAGAATAAGCGCATGGTTACGCCGTGATATCGATTAAAGATCGGTAAATAAGTGAGCCGGGGTCTTAGAACCGAGTGGTTATTGTGTACAGAGGAATTTAATGGCGTATTACCCGCTGAACACGCCTAAGATCAAAGACTCGTTTACCCTCATTACAAGTGGGATTAACTGAAATAGATGACGTCACAGATAAGTTTTTTGATACAAAAACAAATCCCATTAAAATATTGGTATTATAAAATATCTTATATTATATTATTTTATGTTATAAAATATTTTATATTATATTATTTTATATTATAAAATAAATACAATTAATTAAAATAATCTTATATTAAATAAAAATAACTTTATATTATAAAATATTATTATAATTGATAAAAAATAAATCCCATTAAAATATGGAAGATTGAAGTTGAGAAGTTCAATTCCACAGTTCGATTTTCTCGGAAAAGCTATTTCATAAATTGCTGTCATTTCCGGAAAAATCACGATTTTCGAAAACTACGGGAAATCTAAGAGAAAATTTTCGTTCTATTTTCAGGTAAGAAGTTACAACGATTACTATTGACGTCTATTTCTCTGAGCTCTCAGAAGACTGTAGTTACAGTAATTCGATTCATAAATTGTATATACGTCGAAATATATGCTTTCAGACACTTTTCCAGCATTTCAAAAATTGAATCTTTCATTTCCAATCCCTGTGTCGGAATCAATTTAAAACATATCGAAGAGAATTGAAAAAATGGGATGGTTCGCTACGGAGCATTTATCATGGTGCCTGGGAGGATTATTATTAGAATTGCTAATTTAATCCTTAGCGGTGGGAAGAAAAATCCTAGCGTCTGGTTGTCGCCGCGCGGAAAGGCAGGAGGAAGCTCTTTTAATGGAACGTCTCGACGTGTGTAGTACGTGTACGACGGGTGTCGTTGTTTCGTCAAGAATCGCGACGGCGCAAACACGACGCGGAAACTCGAAACGCAATTTCCCAGAAAGTTACTCGGCTGGAACGTCCTGCTGTCGATCTTGTCCGGCCGTGTTCTTTCCTCTCCGCCGTTTCCCCGTTCCCGCCCGACCCGTCAGTCTTACGAAACATCTTTTCATAAACCAGATCATGATTCATACATCATTTATTATATCGAATTTTTTATGTTTTGACAGACGTTTTTATAGGCAATAAGAGATAAGAGACAAATATATATAAATAAGAGAATATTTTTTTTATAATCTAGATCAAGAATTATACATGATTTGTTACATCGAATTTTTAATGTTTATCAGATGTTTTTACAGACAATAAGAGATAAGAGACAAATATATATAAATAAGAGAATATTTTTTTATAATCTAGATCAAGAATTATACATGATTTGTTACATCGAATTTTTAATGTTTATCAGATGTTTTTACAGACAATAAGAGATAAGAGACAAATATATATAAATAAGAGAATATTTTTTTATAATCTAGATCAAGAATTATACATGATTTGTTACATCGAATTTTTAATGTTTATCAGACGTTTTTATAGACAGAGAGAGAGATAAGAGAATATAATTTTATAAACCAGACTGAGAATTATACAAGATTTATTTTATTGAATTTTTAATATTTAATGATGTGGAATAAGTGTTAAATTTTTTAGAGACAATAGATATTTGAAAATGTTCTAAAATTTGCATGTAAATCATATTTTGCGGGGGAGTCAAACTTATTAAAAACTTTGAATAAAATGAGTTTTTTCCAGCCCAGAGGCAGAGGAAATTCCTGAAGTTAATATTCCAATCAAAATGATTTATAGTTGCAATAAATTTGACTGAAGTATGACGAGCTCAAATGAGAATCGACGTCCATCCCTAAAGAGTCTCAAGTTCTATTGTTCTAGAATTATAATATTTAGTAATCTGGACTAAATACCGAATTTTCTGATAGACAATAAGCATTTGGAAGAATCCTAAAATTTGCATCTCACCTTTCTGTGAACCTGAAGAGCCTCAAGTCCTAATTTTCTATAATTACAACATTTAGTAATCTGGAATAAACATCAAACTTTTTAACAGACAACAACCATCTGAAAAAACCCTAAATTTTTCATCCTTCCCTTCTATCAACCTGAAGAACCTCTAGTCCTATTTTTCTATAACTACAATATTTAGTAATGTGAAAATGGCGAGGTTTTCGAGAGACAATAAGCAGTGAGCGTCGCGAAACTTGAGACCGTGGGCATTTCCGTTGGCATCGCATGAAGGATGGTGGCAGGTTAATTTGCTAATGAATTTTAAAAAGTGCGGAGCGAGCCGGTGCCGCTCGGTGCTCCGGCCAGTCTTTCATCATAATAATTTGATTCCATCGAGCCGGCCCATGCAGTGACGGCTTTGTTTACTCTCGGATATTAACTGCCGTTCCGACGGGAAAACGGGTGGCAGCGAAGTTGCCTTCATTACTCACTCGCATCGTGCAATCGACCGGGCTCGCATCGTCGAACTCGCCTAAACGTTAGACTCTTATACAAATAAAATCTCCTGCAACGTCAATTAGAGTGAAACGAAATTCAACTCCCCTCGAATCTCGGTGATTAAAAGGCTGGAAAATACTTGAACAGAATTTTTCTATTTATCCCGCTTATCGGCGATCAGTACCGAATCGTCGGATAAAAGAAAGACGGCGGAGGTTTAGCTTTTATCCGGTCGTTATTATGAACGTTCGCGTTTAATGGCCGCGGAACAGCGGTAGCCGAGACTGCGACACGCGAAGGTGTAAATTCCGTTGTATTAAAGTTAAACGCGCCGATAAACCGCGGCGGGAATCGCGGGAGCGGAAGCCCGGCCGAGAACGACGCGGAATAACGTTGACGGTAACACGATTTTTAACTGTCGCGACTCCGCACACTCCCTTACTCTCCCTTTCCCCTCATTTCTCTTTCTTCTTTTTTTTTTTTTTTATTATTTCCACGCTCCATGAATTCCGGAAGCGGAGGAAAAAGTTGGTAGTCCGGGAACTTATTTTCCCCGGAGCGAAGTTCGGCGGCGAATCTCTCGCCGGAAGTCGTAAAGAGACGGTTCAAGGGTTGACACGCGTGTTCCCCGACGCTTGACGCGCGATGGAAACGACGAAAACGACGCGCGACGCACTAACTGCCGGCTTTGTTAAAGAATTTCGTTAACGATCGCCGCGGCCCGCCGCTGAAATACCGTCGACGTTTCACCCAACCCCACCGTTGCAGTAGTCGAGCTTTTACCTCTTTTTGTCGTCGACGCTAATCGCGTTTCTCACACAATTTTTCCATTCTACTCGCCCGTCTAATGATGGATCTAATGATGGCCTCCTGATCGCTTTTTTTTGAATCATCATTTTTTGCACTTTGTATGAATGATTATATGAAATACGCAAAGCTGCCCACAAAAGTGCCCACAAAGGTGCCCACAAAAATCTTATAATTGTTTTATGCTCTTTATATGAATGATTATATGAAATACGATTTTTGTGGGCACTTTTGTGGGCAAGTTTATAAGCAATTTTGTGGGCATTTCATAAATTGATACCCTCAAATTACTGTCTTGCTTAAAAATCGACACATTCTAGCCAACCATAAGAAACATATAATTTAATTTTTGTGTTCTTGTAACTCACCAACAACTGTGGCTTTTTCAACTCTTTATTGTCGACGCTAATCACGTTTTTGACACAATTTTGGCAATTCTATTTGCCCTTCTAATGATGGATCTAATGATCGCCTCCTGATCGCTTTTTTTGGAATCATCATTTTTTGCACTTTGTATGAATGATTATATGAAACACGCAAAGCTGCCCACAAAAGTGCCCACAAAGGTGCCCACAAAAATCTGATAATCATTTTATGCTCTTTATATGAATGATTATATGAAATACGATTTTTGTGGGCACTTTTGTGGGCAAGTTTATAAGCAATTTTGTGGGCATTTCATAAATTGATACCCTCAAAGTACTGTCTTGCTTAAAAATCGACATTCTAGCCAACCATAAGAAACATATAATTTAATTTTTGTGTTCTTGTAACTCACCAACAACTGTGGCTTTTTTAACTCTTTATTGTCGACGCTAATCACGTTTTTGAGACAATTTTGGCATTCCATTTGCCCATCTAATGATAGAAGATAGCCTCCTAATCGTATTTTTTTTTAATCATAATCATTTTATGTACATTATATGAATGATTATATGAAATACACAAGACTGCCCACAAAAGTGTCCACAAAAATCTAATAATCATTATATGAATGATTATATGAAATAAGATTTTTGCAGGCACTTTTGTGAGCAGTTTTGTGGGCATTTTTGTAACCATTTCATAAATTGACATCCTAAAAGTACTGCCTTAAATAAAAATCGACATTCTACCCACAGAACACAAATAACTTAATTTTTGTATTCCTGTAGCTCACCAGCAACAGTGAAATACGTAAGAATACCGTTTTAGGTGCGTTTCATATATTCTTCATAGGCGAACAATGGGCGTAAAGTAGAGAGGGAGGGAAGTAAGAAGATTATGGCGCTATCGACGATGCCATTCAGGGGAGATCTCGTTATCAGTAGTGACCGATTATTATACCCCTAGAACGACGACGACGACGACGGCGGCGGCGGGCGTCCCGGGCTCCGAAGAATCCGAACTGAATTTCGATTGTACACGCGGCCCCGATTATTGCTGCTGGCAGCAATTTGCTTTAACGACGTCTGCCCGTGTCGCCTCGCGTGCAAGCTGCGCATTCAGCGGTAAATCGTGCATCCCGGAGTCCTTCCAGAGTTCCTCGCGATGCGAGAAGCTCGTCTCGTGGATTGTATACAAAGGGGAGAGATCGAATCTGTGCATGCCTCGCGTCGTCAGGACTCGAGATTAAAGATCGTACGATCGCAATCGGCGTATAATTATTTTTGTTTGTGATTTGATGGTCGAAAGTACGGTTCCCTGAGATGAGAATCAGGAGATCTTCTTTTTGAGATCCGCGCGAGATGACTTTTTTCGGGATATTCCAGGAACGGCGCATCGGGAAAATAGACTGGATGCATCTACTATTGGTGCACGTCCATCAGATAAGTAGTTCGTGGAAACTGTCCAAACAGCTAGCGCGGAATATAAATGAGGCATGAGCTAATTTAACGGAAGTCACCCGCGCTCGATACGATGTCCAGGGATATACCTTATCAAATGTACGGCCCGGCCCTTTTGCAACCGGAAGGAAGGGCTTCGCCAGAAGGAACTTATTCGCTCAAACGAACAGCCAACTCACTGCCAATTCATAATAATTTTTAATATGAAATTATACAGGATTTTTCCTGAAATACATAAACGTCTGTGATTCAGGTTCGTGCAATTTACTGTTTCGAACAGAGTTTGAAACGATTTTATCAGGCATCGGTTTTGCGAAATCTGGCATGAGTTATGAATGACACAATAATCGTATTATCAACGGGACATGTGTGGCAAAGCGCAGTCCATTTCGAGGAGCCTGTAAAAGCTGAGGGGTAGAGACCGTAAAACTAGCGGGCGATAAGAAAACTATAATCAGAGACAGAAACCATAAAATCCGAGGATCTACGAGCACATTTTCACCCTCGTTCCCGTCACGATCGCTATCCAACTGCCCCCGGTGTCGTTTCACGCCTCTCAGACGCGCCGGGCCTTCCAGTGATAAGATAAAAAAAAAAAAAAAAAGAAGAGGAAACTAGGGTCACGCTGAAGCTAACGAATCGTTCCACAGACACGAAACCCTGTTTTCTTTATGAAAGTCTACTATTATGAATAAAAAGAGAAATGGAACGGAGGGCATCGACCAGACGTTCTAATTTTATTAGAAGGCATTAATCATTAGACGAAACGTTGTATCAAGTGTAAGAAACTTTCTATTAATATTTATGACCAACTATTTCCATTTTAATTCTGAAATATTGACTAGACGTTAGAATTTTATTAGAACGTATTTCTAAGTCAGTAGACAAAATTATTTGTTAATTAGTATACAAATTATTGTCTCAATTATTATATGAGACATTCTATTAATATTTATAGTTAATTATTGCTATTCTATTTCTGACTAGATATTAGAACTTTATTAGAACGTATTTCTATATCAATAGACAAAATGATTTGTTAATTAGTATACAAATTATTGTCTCAATTATTATATAGGACATTCTATTAATATTTATAGTTAACCATCGCTATTTCATTTCTGGACTTATTAATATTAATTAATATAGTAAATTATGAATTAAGAAATGAAATAGCATAACAAACATTGATCAGGTAATTTCATTATTACCAAATAATTACACAAAATGTTTCATCAATTAATATATGAATTGTTATATAAATCAATATACGAAACCTTGTATCAATTATTATAGCAAACATCCTATTATTATTCCTGGTTAAATATTAGAATTTTATTGGAACTCCTAAATCAGTAGACAAAATGTTCTATTNAAAAATCGACACATTCTAGCCAACCATAAGAAACATATAATTTAATTTTTGTGTTCTTGTAACTCACCAACAACTGTGGCTTTTTTAACTCTTTATTGTCGACGCTAATCACGTTTTTGACACAATTTTGGCATTCTATTTGCCCATCTAATGATAGAAGATAGCTTCCCNTATCGCTATTTCATTTCTGGATTTATTAATATTAAGTAATATAGTAAATTATGAATTAAGAAATGAAATAGCATAACAAACATTGATCAGGTAATTTCATTATTACCAAATAATTACACAAAATGTTTCATCAATTAATATATGAATTGTTATATAAATCAATATACGAAACCTTGTATCAATTATTATAGCAAACATCCTATTATTATTCCTGGTTAAATATTAGAATTTTATTGGAACTCCTAAATCAGTAGACAAAATGTTCTATTAATTAGTATATGCATTACTGTATTAATTATTACATCAAATCTTCTATTAGTCCTTTGGGTACATTTAACGAGTCTCACTCGTAATCATGTCATGTAATTCAGTACTCAAAGGTTTAATATTTAGAGTTAACCATCGCTATTTTATTTCTGACTTATTAATATCAATTACTATACTAAATAATGAATCCAGAAATAAAATAGCACAACAAACATTTACCAGATAATTTCATTATTACCAAGTAATTACACAAAACATTTTATCACACAAATTGTTAAATAAATTAACATATTAAACCTTGTATCAATATTTAAGACTGATCACGTGCGATGGATTAAAGAAAATGTTTCATATACGCTGAACTAATACGTACGTTATCTGTATGAAATCGCGGGGGGTGGGAAAAACGCGTTGACAGGTGGAAGAACGCGGAGATACTGGTTTATGCGAAAATCGATATCCTGCCGAGAGTGCGATACACTGCGAGCGATGATGCGCTCATTGCGAGATACTCACTCGCGTCGCGTCGGCCTTATCTCTAAATGCGCTCTCCCTTCACGGTCCTCCTTTTTTTTCACCCTCCACCCCCCGTTCACCCGGCTATCTACTCGCGCGCCTAACTACCGAGTATTTCGCCACTCCGTAGCGAACTTTAAATCACTCACGGATAAGCCCCGGCGAGAACGCGTCCCAGCCAAGGTTCCCAATGCATCGGTCTCGACTTTAAACGATTACAATCCTCTCCCTCTCTTCCACTTTCTCATCCCGAGACGATCAAATCTCTGAGAAAGGTTCCAATAAATATTTTATTTTAATTGATGGCCTGAGACGAAGTATAGTGATTATATCATGAATTATGAATTATTTTAATGTAGTAATTCATGTATTGAGTCGTCAGGAAAATTTGTACTAATTTTTATTTATTTGTTTATTAAATTTTCACGGGCAGAAAAATAGCCCTTTGAATTTTTGTCAGTAAGGATAAATTCTTCAATTATATGATTCAATAAATCAATAAATGTATATAAAAATGCACTTCGTTTCAATTTTCTATAAAAAAAACCAATCGAAGTTTTCTAAAAGCCCAATGCATGATTTTCTTCATTCTCAGCTTTGGTGTTTTGTTAAACATGAATCCGAGCTCGATCGAGAGAAGGAGGCGCGATGGCAAGGGACGTCCATGCGCTACGATCTGAATGTTTCACCTTCCAATTAATTAACCGAGGGAACTGGCACGGAATTAAGATTGTTGGCATCGTGTAAAGGAGGAACCGGGGCTTGTTTTCCCAGCACTCGAGCGAGGGGCCCGCGAGGGAGCCGCGCGCAAACAACGGGAAGCCGAGCGAGGAGGGAACATGCAGAATTTTATTTACAGTCTTAATTTCGCTCGGCGAGCTTCCACCGAGACGAGTCAAGGTTATATTGATAATTACGATGCCGTTCTATTCTCAACGAGACGCACCGGCTCCGCTTGAATACGCGTTATTGAGAAATGGCCCGTTCCGAGCCTGAATTAAATTATCCGTTGTGTTTACGCGTGCAGCTGGAGACAATCATTCTCGTTTTCGGTCTTATTATCTTCCCAGGGGGTTGAGACTGGGGATATAAAAAAATCCACGCCGGTACCAACGTTAAAAATTAATTAAAGAACAAGGAAATTCGTTAATATTATCAAAATTATTTATGGAATTGACATTTCTTCAGTGAAAATATTCGATTTCCCAATTTCTCTTCATCCTGAATCTTGAATCTCTTTTTCTCTTCATCTTGAATCTTGTCATTGGAACTAAATTTTTAATATGAAAACTCTGTTAAACCATTCAATTATTATTTACTTGAAGTCTAAACCAAGAAATTGATGTTCCCCCAGTGAAAAAATTCGATCTCCCAATTTGTCTTCATCATATTTATGTTATCGGTTAGATCTCTAATTCTATGAAATATCTGTTATCATAAACAATTTGGGGGGCGCGAGAAAAAAAATGATTTGGGCGGGACGCTGATGCGATGGGACATTCGATTACACCTCGCGCAAACGTTCAAAGACATTGCACGAGGGACGTAATCCAGAGCTGAGAATGCAGACGGTCGTAAATCCGCGGCCGATTATTACGGACCAGCGACGAAGGCGGCTCTGAGGGTCGCAGGGGTGGTTGCGCAAACACTGAAAAATCCGCGCGTCGCGCCGGTTAAACCAACCGCGTTCGTATCGAGCCGCGAGCATCGCTAAGCTCTTCTTTTCTCCTCCTCGACGGTCCCGCGGATAAAATTCAGCCTCCCCCCCGCCTCGCCCCCCTCGTCGGCGACTCGATATATCGGTTTGAACGCATTTCGGTAATTAATCGACTCGACGGAGGCCCGTGAACGGGGGTAATCGATGGAACGAGCGATCCGGCTCATACGCGCGATGCAACCCCTCGCCCCCTTTCCGCCCCCTTCGTTTTTAAATAGGAAAAAGGAAATGTGGGTCGAAACCTGATTTTCTAAGTTTCGCCACGTCGAACGCGAAACCCGTTTTGTATTTGACGTTTTTTTTTTCTCTCTCTCTCTCTCGCTGCGAACTCGAATTCAGCGCTGATGAGATTCCATCGATTAAAACGCGAATTTAATCGCTGTAATCGAATAAATTGACGCAGGAATTCGATTCGATAGCGTATTAATTATTTTGATGAATATGATTCGGCCCGCGCTGAATCTTTCATGTAAATCCGTCGTGAACGACCCGTTACACCGATCGTTATACGATTTTATTAACTAACACGTTTTTATCACGTTTTATACGTTCTATTTATACGACTGTTTTATATCGACTGTTGAATGAAAAAAGTGCTTGAACTCTCGTAGAAAAAACTAAAAGTCCATCAGGATAACATTTCACCTAATCGAAACTCGAAATTTTTTTGAAATTCTGGGAGTTCTGAGGCTACCAAGAAATATCACGTCTCTGCGAAAAAAAATATGTATAGAATCGTGGTCGGAATTAGCTGGCAAGATTTATGGGACGGGGGATAAACCGTTGTACGCATGTCTGACCTGGACGACTTGTTCTACTTAAGGCTAACGAGACACGATGAGGAAAGAGACCATAACTATAAAGGAATTCAGAGAACAACGTGGATTCACGACACCCAAGCTCTGAGCTTGTCTACACACATACAAATAAATCAATTAAAACTTCGTTCAATATAAAATTCAATCTGATTTCACGGTTTAAATTTATTCTCTTAATTATTGTTAATATTTAAGGTCAATGAACCTATTTCTACTCGTGTCCCTATTTCTGCTCACTTAACAGTATTTATATTGTTAAAAATTTACGATTTATTTAACAAATGAACAAAATATATTTTTGAATTACATAAATATTACTTAATTTATTTAACAAATGAATAAAGAATAACAAATGAATAATTTATATTATTAATAATTTACGATTTATTTAACAAATGAACAAAAAATATTTTTGAATTATATAAATATTACTTAATTCAAAAATAGTTTTTGTTCCNAATAATTTATATTATTAATAATTTACGATTTATTTAACAAATGAACAAAATATATTTTTGGATTATATAAATATTACTTAGTTTATTTAACAAACGAACAAAAAATATTTTTGAATTATATAAATATTACTTAATTCAAAAATAGTTTTTGTTCCTTTCTTAAATAGATCGTAAATTTTTAATAATATAAATACTGTAGAGTGAGCAGAAATAGGGAAATGAGTAGAAATAGGTACATTGACCTTAGTACAGGAAATATACGAGTTTATAAAACATTGGTATCAACAAAAAATGGGAATTAAATATAAAAAGTTAATGAATTATGAGTGAAACCCTGGGACGTAATGGATCAGGAATAACTAAGTTCATGAAGTCTGAAATAATGGAGCCTGGGAAGCTGCGAACGGAATCGAGTGCGGAATTAAGAAAGATCTGGTGGGGAAGGGAGGGCGTGCACGTCCGACCGAGCAAAGTCCAATAACCTAGTCCCTGATCGAGTACGTATTCTCGAACGCACAGCTGCTGCGATTCCACGGCTCGCGACATGTCTCCACGGGGCTGCATCGAGCGCGTAACAGAAACGAAAGGAGAGAGAGAGAGAGAGAGACAGAGAAGGAGAGGGAGAACGGCACAGAAAACAATTCCATTCTCCAGGCATTCCTTTGGACACCGATAATAACTCCGACTTGTGGGTCACCGTTACGTCAGATGAAAGGAAACGGGTAGCAACGGGACGGAGGCCGACGCAGGAGGATCCAATGACGCTTATAAAGGGAAGCGACGTAACGATGCCGCGGGCCTCGATGACAAAACCCACGGAATTGAAGAGCGAGCCCGGCCAGAACCACCGTTCCCCGTGTAATACCGAGATCCATCGCTTTGAACCAGGGATCAAGACCCGGCAAATTCCCAATTACTTCGACCAGTTACTGGCAAATCATTTTTCCTCGATGCTCGCTCAAGTGCAGTATTAATCATTTTGTTTCACTTGTACGGGTTTCGAGGACTCTTCTCCCATTATACACAACCTGCAGATTTATATTCTTCGAGTTACATTGAGTTTTCTTATAAATTTATAAAATCCTGGGCCCTTCAAGTTCGAAACGTAAGACTAATACTGCTAAAGCTCTATGCCCTATCTATAATTTCTTTTACCCTTAACCTTAGGGTCTCTCTTCTGACCAGTTCTGATCCCATTATAACTATCATCGAAGTGTTCATTTAGTGTTGCAAAACTTTTTAGCAGAGTAGCTCGTGATCTGATCCATAATTTCCATAATTTTTTCAGGACCCTTAAGGTAATTCTCCACGGACTCTCTAGTCAATTGAGCGTGCAAAATAAAATGTTGAAAATCATTGTTCGATTAGTATAGACTATGTTTATTAAATTTATTTATGAATTTTAAAATTGTTTTAGTTGATATTAGTATAAAGGTAACAATGTTAAAATAATGTTACGTTGCTTGTGTGAAACAATAACACACGTAGTCATTAATATGATAGACAAGGAAGAAGTTATCAAATCATAGTTTTTTGTTCCTTGAACATTAAATATCTTTTAAATTAATTCGGCTACCCCTCATTTTCATTCAATAATTAAAAAGTCGAAATCTCCAACTTTTAGACCTCAATTTTGCATTAACATCTACAGTCTTTTTGTACAGTAATGTGTTAATAATATTACAAATAATAGTGCACTACATACAATGCAGCGTATAAAACGAAGCAACTCTAAGTATTTTTTTTCTCGAAAATAAGTTCGGTAATCATAGTTGTAAAAAATTCTATAATATTTCTTGTTATTTCAAGAATCAAATATATTTCTTTCATAATGATATCCAGTACTTTGAGTTTGTGGAGAGCTGCCTCAACCTCAGAGTCCCTCTTCTGTCCATTTCCGATCTGATTCTAACTACCATATTCATTCAGTATTGCAAAAGCTTTTTAGAGCAGACTAGCTCGTGAAGGAGGAACCGGTTAAATTCGAGTGGATAAAATGGAGAACGGACATGCGTTACGACTTAATAGGACGCGGCTAATTTCCGCATAGTCGGAATCAGCGGACAGTAGAGCGAGCGGATACAAGGGTTTGCGGCTGGTAGTTACGGCAATTGGATTCCGAGCAGACGGTGGCCGATGGCCTGTGAAAACTACAGGAAACTTAATTACCCGAAGTGGCCGGTAACAAGAGTGAAAAGCGATTACTCGGCCGCGTTGAATCCCCGTCGATCCGCGCCGGGTCCTGTCATTAATTTACCGCGATCGGCCCGACGCGACGGAGGAGGTCCGCTCTCGGGCCCGGCCCCTCGTTGTAAATTCTCTCGCGCACCTTCTGCGCGAACCCTGAACCCGGCCGCGTCGCCTGCCNAACAAGAGTGAAAAGCGATTACTCGGCCGCGTTGAATCCCCGTCGATCCGCGCCGGGCCCTGTCATTAATTTACCGCGATCGGCCCGACGCGACGGAGGCCCGCTCTCGGGCCCGGCCTCTCGTGTAAATTCTCTCGCGCACCTTCTGCGCGAACCCTGAACCCGGCCGCGTCGCCTGCTGCCCGAAAACAGATATCGATCGGGCATTGTTGCTACCGCGAGGGACCCGAGCCCTCCGCGGCGACGGTTTTGTTTCGCTGCCGGCTGAAGTAGAAACGCGCCTCTCGCTTTCGACGATTGCTTTCTCAACGCCTAACAGGAAATTACTGATGCCCCGAGAACGTTCCCCGATAACCCGGCCCACCCTCGCCCCGTCCGACCTTCCACGATTCGCGATTCTTCGAAATATTCATTCCAATCATCTCTCAATGTTAGACTCCGCTTAATGCACGCACTTCCTCACATTTTGATTCATTCATATTTCCTCCTTCGAAACCAATCATATTTTCTCGATGATGATGATGAATGATATTTTCTCGATCTCTCAATGTTAGACCATATTTTCTCGATGATGATGATGAATGATATTTTCTCGATCTCTCAATGTTAGACCCGTCGACTCCGCTTGATGCACGCACTTCTTCATATTTTGATTCATTCATATTCCCTCCTTCGAAACCAATCATATTTTGATTCATATTTTGATTCATTCCAATTATCTCTCAATGTTAGACCCGTCGACTCCGCTTGATGCACGCACTTCTTCACATTTTGATTCATTCATATTCCCTCCTTCGAAACCAATCATATTTTGATTCATATTTTGATTCGTTCCAATCATCTCTCAATGTTAGACCCGTCGACTCCGCTTAATGCACGCACTTCCTCACATTTTGATTCATTCGTATTCCCTCCTTCGAAACCAATCATATTTTAATTCATTCATATTTTGATTCATTCCAATTATCTCTCAATGTTAGACCCGTCGACTCCGCTTGATGCACGCACTTCTTCGTATTTTGATTCATTCATATTCCCTCCTTCGAAACCAATCATATTTTGATTCATATTTTGATTCGTTCCAATCATCTCTCAATGTTAGACCCGTCGACTCCGCTTAATGCACGCACTTCCTCCATCGAAACCAATCATATTTTGATGATTGTTAATAAATCTTTATCGGAGCTATGTTCGTTTTACGAGAGGCTACGAAATCTGAACTTGGGTTGCGGCGTGTTAACGACCAGTTTCACGAGCGACGTGCAACCGCACTGCCAAGTGTCGCCAGCAAAGCTATTAACAAGACAACTTGTCTCGGTAACAGATCGTCGGTTTTAATAAAGCGTCAACCGATCAGGGATGTTCGATTCCGATTCGATTTTTGCCAGTAGGAAATTAACTTCCTAGGGAAATTACGAGCATTTTAGAGCGTATATTATAGAGATGGCGTTCGAAATCACTAACTATGATTTAACACAGTGATCGTAAAATCACGATCACACCTCGTGATTATATAAAATCACGACCGTGATCGCGGTTTTTCACATCGAGTGGACTCACTATATAACATCCATATTTCGTGTTCATATCTACGATGCAAAAATAACTTTTGAATTTAAAAAAGACATTTTCAATATGATTTTAAACTAATTACATTGTGTTACATTTGTAGTTTTAAGCATTAATAAAATTATTCCTTCTACTTCCATATGTACTATATGCATGTATATTGGTCAAATATAATACAATATAATATCAAATATAAATATAAATGCATGTCGAAGAGTATTAGAGTCGGCTGTGATATTAGTATAGGGGAAATTCGGCGGATGAAACCGATCAGCGAAAAGTGAAAAATCGGCGGAATTAGGTGCGAACGCAGGTCGGAA
Source organism: Ceratina japonica (assembly GCA_019453355.1). Taxonomy (NCBI): domain Eukaryota; kingdom Metazoa; phylum Arthropoda; class Insecta; order Hymenoptera; family Apidae; genus Ceratina; species Ceratina japonica. The sequence goes on along the minus strand of SMSR01014875.1, from coordinate 12,657 downwards.
GGATAATTTGCGCCGGACTGCGAGCGTATTGACGAGGTTGGCGCCGCGATATCCGGTACGTTCCTCCTCTCTCTCGTTTATTGAAAATTTCCATGAAAACTCCCGGCCACTCAATTATACGAGGAGTGGGCACAATCGTATAACGGGGCTCGTGAAAAACTCAGCTTAAAAACTTAATTAGCCGGCAACGAATCGATGCCTCCCGCTTACAGCGAACGCGCTCTCTCTCTCTCTTTCATCGAGATTTTTGTAAATAAATCAGATCGGTGGAAACCGGCGCGGCGGGATCGAGGAATTTTCTGAAACGATGGAAAATCTCGGGCGCGGGCCCGGCAGCCGCGGAATGCGAGTTAGAAATTGCCGGAACTGCGAGCTTAACTATCACAATTAGCTGGGGATTAGTATAACTCGTGAAAACTAATGGAAAATGCGATTACTCGGCCGAGTTTGCGGCGAGCCCCGAACGTTACTTCCTGGTCTATTGATTTTCCATTAAAATTGTTAAGTCCTGTTCCCTTCCATTACAAAAACTTATATTACACTCCATTAAATTATCATTTACCTCCAATTTAAACAACCAAACTCTCGTTTTTATCAGTACAAATATTCCAAACGATTGTATCGATTCCACAATTGTTAAACCGGTTAATTATTATTTACTTGATGTTTAAACAATGAAATTGACATTTCTTCAGTGAAAATATTCGATTTCTCAATTTCTCTTCATCTTCTCATTGCATGAATTTTCTTTGACACTAAATTTTTACATTTAATATTGAAATTCTGTTAGACCATTCAATTATTAGTTACTTGATGTTTAAACAAGAAAACTGACACTCCCTCAGTGAAAATATTCGATTTCACAATTTTTCTTCACCTCTTCATGGCATGAATTTTATCTTTGGAACTTTTTAATACGAAAATTCTGTTAAAGCATTCAATTATCATTTACCTGAAGTCTAAACAAAGAAATGGACATTTTCTCAGTGAAAATATTCGATTTCTGAATTTCTCTTCATCTTCTCATTGCATGAATTTTCTTTGACATTAAATTTTTATATTTAATATGGAAATTCTGTTAGACCATTCAATTATTATTTACTTGATGTTTAAACAAGAAAACTGACACTCCCTCAGTGAAAATATTCGATTTCACTATTTTTCTTCACCTCTTCATGGCATGAATTTTATCTTTGGAACTTTTTAATACGAAAATTCTGTTAAAGCATTCAATTATCATTTACCTGAAGTCTAAACAAAGAAATGGACATTTCCTCAGTGAAAATATTCGATTTCTGAATTTCTCTTCATCTCATTGCATGAATTTTCTTTGGAACTAAATTTTTAATATGAAAATTCTTTTAAACCATTAAATTATTATTTGCTTGAATTTTAAACAAAGAACTTGCAATTTCCGTCAGTAAAAACATTCTTCACTTAACCCTTCTATAGATTTTGTCTGTGACGTCACGCCCTGTACATGCCTCGGCAAATCTGTCTGTGCACTCGATTTGGAGATTCAATTACAGAGGTGTTTGAAGTAGCGTGACACTCCGGGCGCCTGATATACCGAGTTGGTTACTTATGCAAAGTGTTGGTAAGACGTTAACTCTATTTCCGAAAAGTTCGCCGATCTGTCCGTCACACATCGCGACACACGTCGGAGGAAATCGTTGGCTTAATCATTACAATTGGCCGGAGATCGGATCCAGGCGAAGTGAAAATTCAATTAATCGTGTCACGCGTCAACCCGCTAAATGACTGCTTTCCTAATGACGCAGGATCGATTTAGAAGTACATGAATTACCAAGAGAATTCCAGCAAATTAATTTCAACATATTTTAAATTAAAAGTATAAAAAGGAAGAAGGAAAATTTGTTTAACAATTCATAGTGATTAATGGAGCGAAACGTCTAAATGGAAACTGGAGAACGGCGAGCATCGATTGTTCAGGTATTTAGTAACAATTACACGAGGGGGACGGGGGGAGGGCCGTTCGATGCGGGAGGGGCTCGGCTCTGCCATAGCCGTTTTAATGCAAATTTCACGCTATCCGCGACGACGTCAAACTTAAAATTGACTTCGTAACTACGGCCTGGAATGACAAGGTTGCGAACAATATTTTGGAAACTTTCGTGAACTTTGATCGAATGTTCTTGGCTCGTTTTAAGCGGTGCTGCAGATAAGAGAATTCCCAAGTTTTATTGAGTACCTGTAACTTCCGGGGACTAGATACAATTTTCAGTGACTCTGGATCAAATTTCTGTATGGAAATACCGGGGTTATCGGCGCGCCAGTCGCAGAACGTAATTAGCAGAGCGGATCTCCAGACGACGGAACGCGAAACATTCGCAATATCAATTTACAAAACGAAATTCGGATTGACAGCAGCGAAACTATTCTCAGTTTCATCGATTTTCCTCGATTTAATTTTTTTTTATGAAACTTTGTACATGCATATAACGTACTTAGATCTGCAAACGAGACAATTCCAATTTTTATTACAGACCCTAATAAAAAAGTTACTATTGTCCTCGCGATTTCAATGAATACCAAGTTTTTTTAATTTTTTTTTAGACATTCTATAGTAAATTAAGCTGTCTAAAATTCCACAGAAGATAAAGTTCTTTAATCCAATACTAAAAATCTTATACCGTTTCAAAATGTGTCCGAATATTAATGGAAGTCACTGTATATTAATTTTGTACAAAATTTCAAGCAATTTTCAATACTTTCGACTTAGGAAACAACTAGCTTAAATAATTTCTATTCAATTATAAAGAATTTGTTAATATTCTAAATCTGAGTTTGAGAGATAATATAAATCTTTTTAAATGAGAGTTGTGAGTAGAGTAGCGGTAGATTTATCGTTATGAAGAAGGATGTTGGAATCATTATCACGAAAGTTTCTGGATCGGATCCTAATGAGCGAAAGTGAGTCTTCGTTATCGCTGATAACGACGGAGTAAAGCGATCCTCCGGGTGTAATACTATCTTAAGAACCCCGTGTCCGTCCCTTCAGATCACGATGATGTATTTCCCCGTCCGGCTAAAAAGGATTGCACCGGGAAGTAAGGAACGTACTCGCGTCGCGTCGCCTCTAATTGCACGATGAAACTCGAGCTAATTGACAGTGATGAAAGAACAAGCTAATCCGGCACCCGGTGCCGCCTACGCGGCCGTGAAAAATTGCCGGCTAAATTAGTATTAGCCGGGAAAATCGAGGAAATGATAAAGCGCGACCGGTTTATCATGCGTCAGACGTCCGATACAACCCTCTAAGAAGAATCGCCCCTGTTCTGATAATAAACAGCATAAAAATAATTAATCACAGTCGAAACCGTGAAAAGTATATTCTTGCGCATCCCTCAAGATCAACCAAGAGAAAGTACTTCCCAATAACAGTCATATTAAGTTTTTAACTAATCAGATTCATGCAGGATTCATTGAACGCAGTAGAGAACTGTAAATAAACCATATTTTAATATGGCGGAAGTTGGGAAGCCGGAATAGACGTTAAAATTGGAACTGGCTTTACATAATGGCCGAAAGAAAAAGAAAAAGGAAAGGAAAGAACTCTGTCTCGGGTTATCAGACGTGCGTAAACGAAAACTGCCGGCTCTTCTCGCGATAAATACGTGTAATGGAAAACGGCGCGTTTCGTTTAGCTCGTTCAATTTAACTCAATCGAGAAGCGTAATTTTCCCGTTCGATTTAGCGAAACGAAATACCGACGGTTCGCGGGCCGCGCCGTTAATGCCGGCTGATCGACAACGGAGCTACGCTTTAACTGTTTACCTGCAGCTTTGGCCCGCCCCCGACCTGAGTAATCCAATCAACGGAGGGATTAATTTAGAAAATCGTCAGACCCGCGACGATTAATCGCGTCCCTATACATTTTTCCTTTCACTCGATCGACAACTCCATGGCCATTATTCGCGTCACAATGTCCTCTTCACGATATCTCCGATATTAAATTACTATACAAATAATTATTGTCCCAATTATACATTTTTTATTCAATCTTAAAAATTATCCAATTTGATTTAATTATCTATTGTTTTATCAATGTTTCATTACACTAATTGGAACAGGTTCGATTCTCCGCACAGAATCGATTTTCTAACTAAGAAGAATTGATTTTTCGAAGAATCGAATCGAAATCGAAGATCCCTGATGTATACGTCTTCGAGGCATGAATTTCTACACTTGCAAAATTGTCGATTACGAGTAAAGCGTCTGAGAGGCGGCAATTAAACGCGATATTAGGCGTCTAATTAAAACGGTTAGCAGCAGTCAGGCTGGCCGGTCGCGATAATTCGTTTTGGCCGGGTTGGCTCGTTCGTTCATTAAAATATCGCTACCCGTAGCCGTTTCCCCGGCTCGATTTTCCGGTTGTACAAGCCGCCGATCGAACATCCTGCGATCCGAGTTAATTAGAAGAAACTAAGGGAGCAGCGAGCGCAGTTTGCCAGCCCTGCGAACCGTTCTCTCTTCAGATCGTTTCCCCCGGCTGCAAGACGAGGGCCTTCCTCCTCGCTTCTACTCATACGCGCGCGGCTCTTCAATTACACGTGCCTCGCGATCGCTCGATTTAATTGGGCCACTTCGATCATCGGCGCCGATCGCACAGGAATTGCCTCCTTCTTTCGAACCCGTCGCACCATCCAGAGCTACTCTTCAACATCTCAACGACCATTGTGCATCTCCGAACCTCACAACTCAAATCCGTACTATTTCCTACTATTTTTTAAGGATGTTCTGGAGGTATATAAAAACGTTCAGAAATTCTTGAAACGTTAACATAATTTAGTGTCTACTATATTAAAGCAATTATCAAAGTTTGGGTTCGATTCACTTCATCGTTTAAAAATTATAGCAATTTGAAGTTTGCACATTGTAACACGTCTTCTTATGGAGAATTCATAAAATTTTACTTCAAATCCTATTTAAACTTTGAAAAAACTTTGCCAGAAACTTCAATTTTTATAGTAAACACTATGTAATTAATTAATACACAAAATTTATTAATGTTCGCTGAACAGTTAAAGAGAAAAACATTATAAACTACTACAAAATGTCATCAGAACATAATTTTATACAAATTTCAGATGTTTATTAGTAATTATAAATATTCCTTTCTGAAGTATTTTTGTTTTATTTAAATATTTATTTTTGACTTTTTATTATGTAATTGTCTATATTCAACTTCACCAATTCATTTTCTTCAAGTTGAAATCAGAGGGTAGAGTCATTCACAAAAGTCACTTAGAATCTTTTCTAATATTAAGGAGGTTGGATGAATATGATAAAATCATTTTGAAAATTATTTTAATCTACTAGTGAAAGCATGAAAAATATTGTGTTAAAGTTTCAGAACGATTGACAATGTAGTTTTTAAATAAATCTATGTGAAACTTATATCCTTATACACGGGCTCTTATGGGAGATAGAAGAAATCTTGTCATTATTGTTAAATAGACTTGTTAAAAATGGTAAGATCGTTAAGAGTAAAAGTGTAATAGAATCTTGAAACATTTTTGAACAATTTGAAACAAGAAAAATGCGAATTTACAACATACTTGTTTCGATAATTGAACGAAAAGGAAACATATTGATAGGATTCTCGTTGCCAGATTTCATTACTCGCTGCAAAACATTTTTAATTCAATAACATTAACTTTTATGTCTATCGCAAGGACATCTTTATATTCTTAACACTAAATAAAGTTATTTCATACTACTTTCTTTCTAAATTCATTGATAAATACGATATTTAACGAATTCAAATTTTTTTATCTAAGGTTGGTATCACGACAGAGCACCCATGTATAAGCATAGGACTATCCCTCTCACCGCCTGCCCCGCGACTGATCTACCCAACGTCCTTAAGGAAATTTGATTAAAAAGCCAGTATGAGAAGCAATTCACTAATTAAACAAAAGCCTTCGGAATTAATCTATATTTTTAATACAAAATATACATCATAAATAGCCTTCATTGCCAATATATTGACGAATTACGAATTTTATGTACTTCTGTCTCCGATTCTACCTCCGGAACATCCTTAACTAAGCCACATCGTCCTTATACAAGGTGTCCATTAAAAGCAACAAGATCACGCGTAGGGTTCGCGCTGGCCAATTGTCCTAGTAATCGAGGCTCAATAATAGTCGAATTTTGCGAGACTATTAATTATTTTCCAGCTGACCGGCCGATATTGAGGAGCGGCGGCGATGTTTGGCCGGGCTCGGGGCAAGTTTCCGGGAAGTTGGAGGCGCGCGATGTTTGCCGACGACGAGGACTCCCGTCGCAAATACAAACGACGGTCTGTGATTTCGAGGCGCGGCCACTTGTCCAGCTAAAAGTCAATCTTGACCCGAGCAACGACCGCTCGTAAATCCCTATAAAGTCTGAGAGAGTGAGACAGTGGAAAGAGGGAGGGTGTCCCGTGGAGAACAACCGCGGCTACCGGATGTTCCGGGTGTTTCCTTTGAAAAGGAGGCCGTGTAAATAATGGGCGAACGTTGCCCGAGCCAGGAATCACTCCTCTTATGGCTCTTCTGGGACGTCATTCCTCCGTGACCGAACCTGCCACTTGCCACATCCATTAACCCTTCCTGTCCCCCCGCCTTCCACCCTCTTATCCGCCGCACTTCGTTCCATCTGACGCGCTTAAATGTCTCAGCCCTCATGAACCGCCTTTACAGCTTNAGTAATCGAGGCTCAATAATAGTCGAATTTTGCGAGACTATTAATTATTTTCCAGCTGACCGGCCGATATTGAGGAGCGGCGGCGATGTTTGGCCGGGCTCGGGGCAAGTTTCCGGGAAGTTGGAGGCGCGCGATGTTTGCCGACGACGAGGACTCCCGTCGCAAATACAAACGACGGTCTGTGATTTCGAGGCGCGGCCACTTGTCCAGCTAAAAGTCAATCTTGACCCGAGCAACGACCGCTCGTAAATCCCTATAAAGTCTGAGAGAGTGAGACAGTGGAAAGAGGGAGGGTGTCCCGTGGAGAACAACCGCGGCTACCGGATGTTCCGGGTGTTTCCTTTGAAAAGGAGGCCGTGTAAATAATGGGCGAACGTTGCCCGAGCCAGGAATCACTCCTCTTATGGCTCTTCTGGGACGTCATTCCTCCGTGACCGAACCTGCCACTTGCCACATCCATTAACCCTTCCTGTCCCCCCGCGTTCCACCCTCTTATCCGCCGCACTTCGTTCCATCTGACGCGCTTAAATGTCTCAGCCCTCATGAACCGCCTTTACAACTCCATCCGTTTTCATCTTCAGGGTCTCGAACGACTCTTCGAGTAGGTGTCACCTCCGGATTTGCGTACAAAATAAATCAGTGTGGGTTAAAATTTCGCTGACTGTTCGAGAACGGTGCGAGTACGTTAATGGGAGACGAAGGAATCGAGTGTATGCGCGTTCACGGAGGAGCCTGGAGGATGAGGAGGAGAATTGAATTAGATAAGCTATCCTGCGTAGATCAAACACGTTAATCCTTTGACTGCGCGGGCCGGAGATGGAGGGAAGAGAGGGAGGGAAACGGTTCTGTATCCTCGGAGGCGTCTTCAGCGAATCTGCGCGACTATCTCGGCAAAAGCCGTCGGAATCGTAGTCGACTCGAAAATCAGGTTCCCGTCAAAGAGATTTCGCTACGGTGAATGCCTAAACGTGGTAGCGGCAGCGCGGGTGGTTACGAAACCAACCAACCGAGCCAGTCAAGCAGCAGCAACGGCTGCGGCCGTGGCACGTTTCATTGTTTCGCGGTTGTGTTCACTTCGTCAAAAGGAAAGCTCTCGTTTTCTTTCCAGTGCTATCCACCGTGCATCCACTTACCCGCGGCAAACAATCGGCCGGTTAGCCCGCGATTATTGATCGGATAGGCAACCGAGGCGAGGGTTTCGTCGCCAGTGAAAAGTGGGCGTTGGCTGTGTTGCGTGACAAGGGAGAGTAGCCGGCTGAAAGAGGGAAAACATCGATGGCCAAGAATCGATTCCGCCCGACCAAATCCGAGGTGATCGCACTCCAAAGTCCGATGCTCCCTTCGACACGGCTACTTGCTACCCGCCCGACCGGCTCAGACAGAAGAACCGGACACGATTTATTGTTATCGGCCATCGAAATAAAATTATTTAACCCGTTGACAATCTCTGTTTTCTTTCTTCTCTTCCTCACAAATTCCAGTTACTTATATGTATATTGATATCGACGATCGAAATAAAATTATTTAACCCGTTAACAGTCTCTTTTTCCTTTCTCCTTTTCCTCACAAATTCCAGTTACTTATATATGCAATATAGTAATATTATTTCTTTATCAGACGATAGAAAAATCGAGCAACTGCATTCGAGGAACGACATTTGTATGCATTCAATTTAGCCTGATCGGTGCCATCTGTTGCTCCAGCGGTGCGTCGATAAATTTTTTAGTATAGTTTTCGGCGGGAACAAAATCCTGATCGCCCCGGTTTTAATTCGATTGCGATCGGCCGACCGGCCGCGGCGCGATGAAACGGCCAAGCAAACAAAGATAAAGAGATTTAATCGAACGCCCCGGTCGACGCTCCAGTTTATAATAATATCCACCGCCCCGTCCGGCAATTAGATTTCATCCAGAATGGAGATTTTATTTTTAACCGTCGCACCCCACGCGTTCATCCGCGACGTCGACCGCGTGTGGACCTCTGCATTAAGGATGTTCCGGAGGTACAATCGGAGACAAAAGTACATAAAATTCGAAGTTCATCAATATATTGGCAATGAAGGCCATTTATGATGTATATTTTGTATCAAAAATATAGATTAATTCCGAAAGCTTTTGTTTAATTAGTGAATTGATTCTTATACTGGCTTTTTCATCAAGTTTTCTTAATATTAGGAAAAATCCTAAGTGACTTTTGTGAATAGCTCTGCCTCTGATTTTAATTCGAAGAAAATAAATTGGTGAAGTTGAATACAGACAATTAAATAATAAAAATAAATATTTAAATAAATCAAAAATACTTCAGAAAGCAATATTTATAATTACTATTGAAAATAAACAACTCTTTGTATAAAATTATGTTCTGATAATAACAAAAACACTGTACCGTTGGCAGTACGGTTTACTTTTCGAAACAATACTGTCGTGTAGGTTGGTGTAGGGTGTACGTTTATGGCAGTCAAGTTTCGAAATCGACAAATTGTGTACATTATTGCCTCGTTTCCATACTAGTCTGATGGCTCCATACTAGCTGCAAATTTATGCGTAATAAATTTGACATTTTGCAGTAGTTCATAATTTTTTTCTCTTCAACTGTTCAGTGAACATTATTAAATTTTGTGTATTATATAATTACATAGTTTTTACTATATATAGAAAAAAACTGGCATATTAGAAAAAAATTAGCATAAATTGGCAAATCATTTCTGGTAACGTTTTATCAAGGTTTAAATAAGATTTGAAGTAAAATTTTATGAATTCTCCATAAGAAGACGTGTTAAAATGTGCAAACTTCAAATTGCTATAATTTTTAAACGGTGAAATGAATCAAACCCAAACTTTGATAATTGCTTTAATATAGTAAACACTAAATTATGTTAACGTTTCAAGAATTTCTGAACGTTTTTATACATATAACTCCAGAACATCCTTAAAGTCAGACGCGAACACCTAAACGGAACCTCTAAATAATGGATCATTGGGGATTATTTTCGTTAGGATTTCGGATGAATGAAACGATCCGAGCGCGGGCATTAGCAAGACACTGATTTCGCATTTAGGGGATGGTTTCGGGGTTCAGGGAATGGAATAAAATCGGGCGGCAGCGCGCGGCGAGGGAATCCAACGGGCCATTGAAATTACAGTGTTGATATTCCGTTGATAATACCGAACGCGGCGGCGGTCCGGAGTCCGGCGGGCTGGTCGCTGGACCGATAACAAATTAATTATAGGTTGTACGGGGCGGGAACACGTATTTAGTCTATAGACATCCGTGATCGAGGTAATTACAGGCGAAATTCGGGGCCGGGGCTACATAAGCATGTAACGCGAATGTAATAACCAAGGAGACAATACGGACGCCGGCTCCTCTGCCTCGTCGGAGGGAGGACAATCGCGTAATTGTAGCACATTGATCCATCCTGAAGATGACCCCCGGCGTAGGTGGTACAGTGTTCCCCAAAAGTACCGAGAAAATTCAATTACCTCGAAAAAATTACGCGAACCTGAGAACATTATAATGTTTTAATTAATCGATGATCAGTCTCGTTTTCGATAATATATTTACGTGGTAATATGTTTGATAATCTGTTTATCGAAGGATTTGCCAAAATCGAATGAATTTGTAAATGACTATTCGGTATCGCGTTATAATTTATTCAGTACTTTAGAATAAATTAGGCACGTTTTCAATAACGTTACGAGCATATTTATGAGCCGATACACGCTCAAGTATCTCTCTCTCTCTCTATCTGTTTATCAAAGGTTTTATCAAAATCAGATTAATTTATGAATGACTATTCTATACTGTATCACAATATTTTAATCAATCGATGTTTAATCTCGTTTCCAATAACCTTACAAGAGTATTTATGAAGACACAATTGAAAATCTGTTCATAAAATTATTCATCAAAATGTCCATATTTTGATATTAAAGCTTTAAAATAATCGATCTTTAGTCTCGTTTTCAATAACCTTACAACAGTATTTATGAGGAAACACAATTGAAAATCTGTTCATCAAATTATTCATTATAATGTCAAAATTTTTATATCAAAGCCTTAAAATAATCGATATTTAGTCTGGTTTCAATAACCTTACAAAAGTATTTATGAGACACAATTGAAAATCTGTTTATAAAATTATTTATTAAAATGTCGAAATTTTGACATCAAAGCTTTACAATTATCGATATTTAGTCTCGTTTCCAATAACCTTACAAGAGTATTTATGAAGACATACAATTGAAAATCTGTTCATAAAATTATTCATTAAAATGTCCAAATTTTGATATCAAAGCTTTAAAATAATCGACATTTAGTCTAGTTTTCAATAACGTTACGATTTATAAAGAAGTACACTCGAAAATCGAAAGATTGTTCAAAATCTACTGAATTCACGAATGACTTAATAAAATAGTGTCAAAATGTATTCAGTGTTTTTAATCAATCGATATTTAGCCTCGTTTTCAATAACGTTGCAATTTATGAGCAGATGCAGTCAAATATCGAAATATTTATCAAAATCTACTGACTTCATGAATGATTACTTAATAAAATATGTCAAAATATGTTCAGTGTTTTTATTCAATCGATATTTAGTCTCGTATTCAATAACGTTGCAATTTATGAGCAAATACAATAAAAAATCGAAAGAATTATCAAAACCTACTAAATTCATAAATGACTTAATAAAATAGTGTCAAAATATATTGAGTGTTTTTGACCAACCGATATTTAGTCTCGTTTTCAATAAACCATGCAATTCACGAGAAAACACACTCAAAAATCTGTTCATGAAATTATCCGCTAACCTATCCAAATTTTATGAATGATTATTTCATATCACATCATAATATCTTGAGTGTTCATCAATAATTAACATTTACTCTCGCATTGACTAAAATCTCTCAAATTGTTTAAACAAATCGACGAATACCGAAGTTCCTAAGTCAAGTTCGGTTCGCCGTCGCGTTTAATTGGACGTGACTAGTACTTGGAGGACTTTCCGACAGTACTGTACGGGGTATTGGAGGTTCACCGAGACAGACGATTGATTGCTTGCGATCAGATTATGGCAATTAATGGGTGAACTGGTATGGACCAGGTCGCTTGTAAATTAGTTCCGGTTCCGGGTAGAAACTCCCGGAATTCAACTTATCACCGCAGATACGTGGACGAGGATCGCGATGTATCGAGATCTCCATCTGCCTGCATAATCCATGCCCTCAACCGCCCACACCCCTCGTTCCTTATGCGTTCGATTTCAACGAATTTCTATCCGACGTATATGTCCTCCGCGGGAAACGTCGGTGCAAATATTCCGAGCTGATTCTTCGACGCTGACGGAATATACGACCGCGGCAACGGAATTCTACTCGACTCCTGCCACATTATACGTAAACTTATATCGCGAGAGAAATATCCAATTCGAAACGATTCAAAAAATGATTCCCGACCCGATCTTCGCCTTACGACCTTTATGCATTTTTTTAAGGGAAATTCAAGCCTAAATAGTGAACAATCGAAAATCCAAGCAGGGATGGGAAACTATATTTTCTGTCTACCCTTATTTATTTTTATACTCTGAGAAAAATTTATTATAAGTTTTGTAAAAATTACTATAATACATGCCGGAATAAAATTAACAGTACATTTATAAATTAAAACAACAGTAAAATGATAAAATTAGCAGTAAATAAAAATAAAATTAATAAAATTATAATTCCTTCGAGAAAATAAGAAGTTCATTTAGTTTTTCCACTAAATTTTATAGAACCATCGAAAATCAGGAATAATACATAGAATGTATGTAAATAAATGGAAAATTCATATAAAAAAATTTCCCATCCCTAATTTGGATCAGGACTTAAATATTCGAGACCACGTCGTCAGAGAGTAGAAGGGTTTCAACCGTTGTTTCGTTTGTGAGGCTAAAATAATGGA
>SMSR01014867.1:2731-13240 GCA_019453355.1 Ceratina japonica | reverse complement strand
GACGGCAATGACCTGTCGTTTGAATTCGGCAATAACAGCTGTTTAACGCGTCGCTCTCCCACTCTACGCTCTCCTAACGTCTTGTCTACCGCGGCTATGTCATTACCCATCGAGTGCTCACACCGATAAAACGTACGTGTTCTAATTTGCAACGGCTCACTTGCTACCGTTCGAACAGTATCCTACTTATGTCGAGCTTTATCAAAGCAATAGTTTTGCATTAATCAGTTAAAAATTAGATTAACCGATTTAGTTTATAAGTGATTAAAGTTTGTTAACAACGAGAGTTCTGTCAAAAAACATTAAAAGGACAAAGTGGTTGAACTGCAGTAAAAAACGTACTAAACTAATTTATTAAACCTTCACGAATCTGTTTCTATACACCATATATCAGGGAATATTCCATATTTTAAACATTTATTGTAGATGTCCACCAGAACATGTAAGTTTGTTTTGGCATATTCATAGAGAATGGTATAAGGGACTCCGGTTATACCGGGTGCTGATTTTTTGTTAAACATTTGTTTGATTGCTTCGGATACTTCTGTTTCTGTGACTTTATACTCCTCTTTCCACTGGCTCGTACTTACCTTGATTTCTTTGTAGTTCTTGTCTGGAAATAGTTTATCGAGGATCTTTTTAAGTAAGTCTGGATCGATGGATTCTGTTAAAGGGGCGGATGGAGTATTCTCAATTTTAGTAGCCCACTGATATGGACGGCCCCAGGGATCTTCATCTAAGGAGTGAAGAATATTCTTCCATAGTTCGTTTTTAGCTCTGGAGATTTCGTTCTTGAGTAATAGTTTTATAGATTTGTATTCAACGATTTTAGAGTCAATCATTTTGTTATGTTCTACTAAATTAATAATTTTCTTTTTCCTTTTCAGATGCTGGAGAGTGCGACGAGACGCGATGCAACGTTTTCGCAGAGCGGCAATATCATCATTCCACCAAGGTTGGGGAGGGAGTCTGTTACGGGTAAGTATTCTTTTCATGGATTTATTTGATAAATCTATGAGAATATCATTTACTGTATTAATTTTTTCAGTGCTGGGAAGGCTATTAACAATTTTATTATTCCAATTATGGATTTCCATGCAAATGTTCAAGTCCGTAAGAGAGAAAGATTTAAGATTCCATCTTGGGAAAGATTTTTTAATATTTTTACTGATATGACAAAGTGGAATGGGGATTTTAACTTGGAACAGGATATATAGGTGGTCAGACAGCGTTTCTGTGTCTTCGTCCACTCTCCAGTTTGATATTAGGTCAGTAGCGATAGAATTAGCGACGGTAATGTCTACGATCGAAGATCCCTGGGGTCGAACGCAGGTGGGTGTTGCACCCTTGTTGGCAACGTACAAGTTATTGCAGGCTAGCCATCGACAAGCAATTCTACCTCTATGATTGTTTTTGTTGCAATTCCATAGGGTGCTGTATGCGTTAATATCGCCCCCGCAAATGACAGGGACACGGATGTTCGTAGGGAAGTAGCTGCACATCGATTGCAATCTTTTTTCAAAGGATACGACGTTTTCATTAGGTGGACAATAGAAGGCTACAAAAAGGAAGTTACTAGCCTCTATTACTAAAATGTTATTGTCTGAATTAATCACTTTGGTGTTTTTTATTTTTTTAGAATTAATAACCATAGCAGCTTTATTATCTTTTACACCTATCCATCCTTTTTTATTTGTGTTATAGGGTTCAGATATTAAAGCAATGTCGATTTTATTTTTAATAATTGTTTTTTCTAGGAGAGCTTGTGCGTGCGAAGAGTGATTAATATTCGCTTGAATTACTCTGAGGTTATCAAAATTACATTTACAGTTATGCAAGTTACAGAAGATACAGTCTTTTATAGACATAATTAGAATAAAAAGTTAGGTAAGTGTTGGTTTTACTGTTATATAAGAGTGTTAGTGGCCACGTCTCCGAATTGTGGCACTATACTTCCTTGTTTTAATTTGTTTCTTTTATTTAGGAATTCTTTGTAGGATATACAGAGGGAAGAGCCAATTCTGTGTTTATCATCATGTTTGTGTCTTCTACATAGTAAGCATCGTTGTTCGGTGCTTTTACAGAGTTGGGATGGGTGGTTATTATCTCCGCATTTATAACACCATCCAAATAAATCAATATCGCTCTTACAGGTGCTTCTAACGTGACCATACTCCCAGCATTTAAAACACTGTATAGGTCGGTTATCTAATAAGGTAATTCGTGCACTAGACCATCCAATTGATATAGTTTTCTTTTTTTCCAGGGAGTATGCCATTTTTTCCGAGCACCTGCACCAGATGACGTTAATGCCGTTTTTATTTGGTCGGATTGGGCCCAACGTAGGTTTCTCATTGGAGCCAGATTCTCGTCTGATTATTTCTTCAATTTCTGTAACACTTACGGAGGGATCGAGGTTCGAGATAAGTATCTCTTTAAATTTTATAGGGCAGGTTACTCGTGTCTGTAAATCTTTTGCAAGTTCATTTAGTTTTTTAGAGAGGATTTCTACCGCGTTTTCATTACTTTTTTTAATTATTTCTAATAATATACACCATTTAAAGTATTTTTCTGTTTTATTAAATCAATGCCGATTTCTTTTAGATTAATCTCTTTTCTTGCCGTAGAGAGAAGTTTGGAAATGTTATCTTTGTTGTTGTCAACTGCCGAAATATATATAACATCCGGGTTTTTAGGCTTTTTGATTGATGGCTTCGGGATACGATCAGATGGAGGCAGAGTTTCGTATCGTAGAGGAGAAAAGGATTGATTAGGGTACATTACATTAACAGGTAAGTTTTTTAGAGGTTTTTTGGAATATCCCCTTGTAACTTCATTCCATGGTCTTTTTTCTTTTTCAGCTAGAAGAGAGGGGCGATTATCAATTTGACTGGATTCTATAGTATGGATTGGGAGCAAGGTTTTGGGTTTACTCGGATCTATGAGAGCATTTGGGGAGGCACTGGGGTTTAGATGATATGGGATATTGTTGTCTATATTGAATCTGACTTTAGTTTTGAATAAATCATTTTTGAGTTTTTTGATTTTTTCATCTGCAGCATCATTTATTTTTGTTACGAATTCTTCTAGTATATATTTTAGATTGTCGTTATTGTAAAAAGTATTTGGGTTTGTAGTGTCATAGTTTTTGTCAATTTTTTGTTCCGGATTGATCGTTTTAACTGCATTTAATTTAATCATCCTAATTTCTTCTTTAAGTTTCATATTTTCGTCTCTTACTCTCTTGACTTCTTCATCCGCTACTTCGCTTTGGTGAATAANGACGGCAATGACCTGTCGTTTGAATTCGGCAATAACAGCTGTTTAACGCGTCGCTCTCCCACTCTACGCTCTCCTAACGTCTTGTCTACCGCGGCTATGTCATTACCCATCGAGTGCTCACACCGATAAAACGTACGTGTTCTAATTTGCAACGGCTCACTTGCTACCGTTCGAACAGTATCCTACTTATGTCGAGCTTTATCAAAGCAATAGTTTTGCATTAATCAGTTAAAAATTAGATTAACCGATTTAGTTTATAAGTGATTAAAGTTTGTTAACAACGAGAGTTCTGTCAAAAAACATTAAAAGGACAAAGTGGTTGAACTGCAGTAAAAAACGTACTAAACTAATTTATTAAACCTTCACGAATCTGTTTCTATACACCATATATCAGGGAATATTCCATATTTTAAACATTTATTGTAGATGTCCACCAGAACATGTAAGTTTGTTTTGGCATATTCATAGAGAATGGTATAAGGGACTCCGGTTATACCGGGTGCTGATTTTTTGTTAAACATTTGTTTGATTGCTTCGGATACTTCTGTTTCTGTGACTTTATACTCCTCTTTCCACTGGCTCGTACTTACCTTGATTTCTTTGTAGTTCTTGTCTGGAAATAGTTTATCGAGGATCTTTTTAAGTAAGTCTGGATCGATGGATTCTGTTAAAGGGGCGGATGGAGTATTCTCAATTTTAGTAGCCCACTGATATGGACGGCCCCAGGGATCTTCATCTAAGGAGTGAAGAATATTCTTCCATAGTTCGTTTTTAGCTCTGGAGATTTCGTTCTTGAGTAATAGTTTTATAGATTTGTATTCAACGATTTTAGAGTCAATCATTTTGTTATGTTCTACTAAATTAATAATTTTCTTTTTCCTTTTCAGATGCTGGAGAGTGCGACGAGACGCGATGCAACGTTTTCGCAGAGCGGCAATATCATCATTCCACCAAGGTTGGGGAGGGAGTCTGTTACGGGTAAGTATTCTTTTCATGGATTTATTTGATAAATCTATGAGAATATCATTTACTGTATTAATTTTTTCAGTGCTGGGAAGGCTATTAACAATTTTATTATTCCAATTATGGATTTCCATGCAAATGTTCAAGTCCGTAAGAGAGAAAGATTTAAGATTCCATCTTGGGAAAGATTTTTTAATATTTTTACTGATATGACAAAGTGGAATGGGGATTTTAACTTGGAACAGGATATATAGGTGGTCAGACAGCGTTTCTGTGTCTTCGTCCACTCTCCAGTTTGATATTAGGTCAGTAGCGATAGAATTAGCGACGGTAATGTCTACGATCGAAGATCCCTGGGGTCGAACGCAGGTGGGTGTTGCACCCTTGTTGGCAACGTACAAGTTATTGCAGGCTAGCCATCGACAAGCAATTCTACCTCTATGATTGTTTTTGTTGCAATTCCATAGGGTGCTGTATGCGTTAATATCGCCCCCGCAAATGACAGGGACACGGATGTTCGTAGGGAAGTAGCTGCACATCGATTGCAATCTTTTTTCAAAGGATACGACGTTTTCATTAGGTGGACAATAGAAGGCTACAAAAAGGAAGTTACTAGCCTCTATTACTAAAATGTTATTGTCTGAATTAATCACTTTGGTGTTTTTTATTTTTTTAGAATTAATAACCATAGCAGCTTTATTATCTTTTACACCTATCCATCCTTTTTTATTTGTGTTATAGGGTTCAGATATTAAAGCAATGTCGATTTTATTTTTAATAATTGTTTTTTCTAGGAGAGCTTGTGCGTGCGAAGAGTGATTAATATTCGCTTGAATTACTCTGAGGTTATCAAAATTACATTTACAGTTATGCAAGTTACAGAAGATACAGTCTTTTATAGACATAATTAGAATAAAAAGTTAGGTAAGTGTTGGTTTTACTGTTATATAAGAGTGTTAGTGGCCACGTCTCCGAATTGTGGCACTATACTTCCTTGTTTTAATTTGTTTCTTTTATTTAGGAATTCTTTGTAGGATATACAGAGGGAAGAGCCAATTCTGTGTTTATCATCATGTTTGTGTCTTCTACATAGTAAGCATCGTTGTTCGGTGCTTTTACAGAGTTGGGATGGGTGGTTATTATCTCCGCATTTATAACACCATCCAAATAAATCAATATCGCTCTTACAGGTGCTTCTAACGTGACCATACTCCCAGCATTTAAAACACTGTATAGGTCGGTTATCTAATAAGGTAATTCGTGCACTAGACCATCCAATTGATATAGTTTTCTTTTTTTCCAGGGAGTATGCCATTTTTTCCGAGCACCTGCACCAGATGACGTTAATGCCGTTTTTATTTGGTCGGATTGGGCCCAACGTAGGTTTCTCATTGGAGCCAGATTCTCGTCTGATTATTTCTTCAATTTCTGTAACACTTACGGAGGGATCGAGGTTCGAGATAAGTATCTCTTTAAATTTTATAGGGCAGGTTACTCGTGTCTGTAAATCTTTTGCAAGTTCATTTAGTTTTTTAGAGAGGATTTCTACCGCGTTTTCATTACTTTTTTTAATTATTTCTAATAATATACACCATTTAAAGTATTTTTCTGTTTTATTAAATCAATGCCGATTTCTTTTAGATTAATCTCTTTTCTTGCCGTAGAGAGAAGTTTGGAAATGTTATCTTTGTTGTTGTCAACTGCCGAAATATATATAACATCCGGGTTTTTAGGCTTTTTGATTGATGGCTTCGGGATACGATCAGATGGAGGCAGAGTTTCGTATCGTAGAGGAGAAAAGGATTGATTAGGGTACATTACATTAACAGGTAAGTTTTTTAGAGGTTTTTTGGAATATCCCCTTGTAACTTCATTCCATGGTCTTTTTTCTTTTTCAGCTAGAAGAGAGGGGCGATTATCAATTTGACTGGATTCTATAGTATGGATTGGGAGCAAGGTTTTGGGTTTACTCGGATCTATGAGAGCATTTGGGGAGGCACTGGGGTTTAGATGATATGGGATATTGTTGTCTATATTGAATCTGACTTTAGTTTTGAATAAATCATTTTTGAGTTTTTTGATTTTTTCATCTGCAGCATCATTTATTTTTGTTACGAATTCTTCTAGTATATATTTTAGATTGTCGTTATTGTAAAAAGTATTTGGGTTTGTAGTGTCATAGTTTTTGTCAATTTTTTGTTCCGGATTGATCGTTTTAACTGCATTTAATTTAATCATCCTAATTTCTTCTTTAAGTTTCATATTTTCGTCTCTTACTCTCTTGACTTCTTCATCCGCTACTTCGCTTTGGTGAATAATGCTAAGTGCGGTTGTCATTCTTCTGATTGTAAGTATAGCATCTTTTAGTTTTTTCTGGAATATTCCGTGCAGATACTTCGAGTTGTCTTTCACATATTCTATGTCATCAGCTGCTACTAAGAGATTTTCAGTTATGTTAAACGTTGTTTCTTTTCCATTTTCGTATTCTTCCGCATCAGAAACATTTATGGAGATGTCGTCATCGGAATAGACTTCTTTATTTTTTTTATTTTTTCTTTTGCTAGAATTGCTGGAGTTTTTGGAGGAGGTAGATTCATTGGAGTTGCTTTCATTCTGGGAACGCACTTTATTGTTTCGCTTTCTTTTTTGTAGTGTAATAATTGGTGTAGAATTGTTAGGATTTGTGATATTATTAGTTTGGAGTAGAAGTGGAGGAGAAGATGAAGGATTGGAGCCAAGGATTATAGATACCGGATCAAAATTTGGAATATCTTTTTCAGGAAATTGGATCGATTGGGTTGTAGCATTGAGTGATTGAATTGGCGAGTATTTTTTGTTATTTTCAGATTCAGATTTGGATGGAGGTGTGCGTTTGAGAGTTTTGGAAGGTAAGTGGGCTTTTATGTACTCTAATTGTTTATAATTTTCTTTGAGAGCTGTATAAGCGTCAAAACCTTTTTTACCGTTATCGTCCTTTTTATTATCGTTAAGCTGTTCAATTGAAACAATAGTGGGGAATTTTTTTATCGACTTTTTTTCTGCGCGTATCGTATCTTCGACTTCTTCCTTGATCGTCTTCGTCGTCTGCTTCCATATTCGAAATTTATGTAATCAACTTGCTGTTTAGCTATAAATAGTGAGTAAAATAAAATATAAAAAAAGAAAACGGGTATGCATATATTGGGGGTAAAATTTAAGATCAGAAGAAGAGAGCGGAGAGTATTTATTTATTTGGAGTAAAAATTAAGGTTAAAATATGTTGTTGAAAGTGTCATACGAGAATCAGACGAGAATCTGACATATAACCTGAAAAGAGTTTTTCTTAAACACTAAGACGAGTAATAAATACACAGTAATGAGAATTAAACAGATAAGTTATATGATAATGATAGTAATTAGGGGTTAATTAAGTATATTGAGGTGAGATAAAATACGGTCTTACACTAGATATTTGATGTCGCGTCGCGTGGAGTATACTACGAGCACATATGATCGTCAATAAATTAAGATTAGAATATAATGAAATAATATTAGTATAAGTATTTATCTTATGATCTAAGTACACAAAACTTATAATTTATAAAGATTTTTTGTTTTTTATGTTTTAAAATTTTTAGCTTTGGATTTCGTTTTTATTTTCCTTAAACACAGTGAAAGGTTAATGAATCTATATTAATAGGAGCGTAACAAATGATATCACAACACTATGATCTAAACGATTAGGAGTTAATGCGTTCCACCATATTCGCCATCACTATTGATTAGAGTAGACATGACACAGTTTTCACTCAAACCATTTTGGCCATATTGAAATATAGCAACCGTCGCCATTAGAGTCCCGCGATGTTGTAGATGGAGACAACGAAGGAAGCCATTCTCAGTATAAGACATCGGTGTTGGCCGCCATTAAGCACATGAATTAATTTTTTGAGATTTTTATAACTAAATTAAATCGGCTAACTATAATTATTATATCAAAATGACGCAAAAACTTAACACTATAAGATGATTTATACTAAAACTATGAAATCGTAATAAAATAACCACAATAAGGACCGTTGTACGGAGCTTCGTAAACACGACTGATCAGCACCACGGTTCAACTGCCAACCCAACCTAACCTTTTTTTTTTACGGGGGAAAAATCCATCATGGACACCTTGGCCGGCTGTGCCAACCCCCGAAGGGGAGAGCACAACCCGCCAAGGTAGTGCCGGACTCCTACCGGCTAAACAACCCCCGGTGGCTCCTATATTGCGCACGGTGGGGAGTCCTGGGACCAAAAGAGCATTACGACCAGGACCCCCACCAACCACGCATTGCCTATATTTAATAGGCGCTAGACACAAACATATGAAAAGGAATTGTAAGTTTAATATAAGACCGGTGTCTAGGAGAATTCATCAAATATAAGTATAAAAGATTTAGTAGAACAGAAAATAATCATGTGATATTATAAGAGTTATTTGAAAAAGGTATTAAGTTTCCTACCACAGCTGGGAGCCACCTCAGCTGTGGGGGAGAGGGTCCACACTATTTATGTGAGAAAATAACATGCATTAAGTTCGTGATTGTGCAGACTAATTGATTATACCATAAAACTGATAATTACAAGAAAAAACTTGGACTCTTTATAAAAAAACTTGAGAGCATACATGTGAATTGGGTTAGATCTGGAACGTGCAGTATGTTTCCAATCTCTGTGAGTTCACTATATGTGAATTGGGTTAGATCTGGGATGTACAATAAGTTTCCAACCTCTATAAGCTTAGTTTATTGCGAATATATTGACAGGTGCTCAGAAATATGCAATTATAAACTACATAGCAGTAAATTTGCAAGTATCAAATTTAAAGTACTAAGTGAGAATGTGAGAGAAACAATAAGTATGTAAACATAATTGTGTAGAGGGAACACTGGAAGAGAAGTAGATATCAAATTGAATTGAATATGATAGGTTATTACACGTATTTGTAGAAATAGGATAAATAATCTTTATCCATTAGTGAACTAGTAAAAGAGTAAAAAGGATCATATTGTTAGATATTTAAACAACTAATAAAAACAGAGGTAAAACAAAGGCAGTGGTCAAGAAATAAAATAGGAGTGTAAAGTGCTCACTAAATAAATAGAAATTAGATAAAAAACACAGAGGTAGAATAAATAAAAAGTAAAATCTAACACAGCCTAAAAATAAGCCAGCTTATTTAATTGTTCTCATAAAATCGTTCTAAGTGATGTCCATTCAATTCCAGTAAAAGTTTTACCTGCCATCTAGCGATGGAAAGGGGAGAACATATGCCAAACAGAAAAGTAAACAATTTAATATCTGCAAATACCGAAACAGAGAGTCGAAACATTTAGGTTAGGAAAACTGTCAAATGGTAAAATAGTCATAAGCTCAAGATATTTAGAACCAAATCTCAGTAGTGGAATACAATAAATAAAAGGAAGAAAAAGACTAAAGGAGTTAGCGTTAATTAATCATAATCTCTCTGCCCTTTTCCCTCCGTCTCTCGTCACTTTCCTTAATTAGCATAACATGTCTAGCAAAAGCAGAAAAGCATTGCCAATTTTCTTCTGATTTTAAAATTGCTTTGAGAAGGTCGTCAATTGAGTTAACGTACCCAATATCAGAGAATAAAACACTCCTCTCACCACTCCAGGCACTGCACCTGAAAATTGTGTGTAAGTGATCGTCCGGTTCATCTTGACAATAGAGGCAGATAGTCGATGGTTCTTTTTTAATATGGTGTAAGAATTTCGCAAAACAGCCGTGTCCTGTCAATAGCTGCGTGGTGTGGTAATTTAAAGAGAAGTTCTTTCCTCTAGACATCCAAACATCGAAATAGCTATAAAGTGCAGAGAGTGTACCATTCCTATTGCTCCTCAGGTATTTATTTATCCTGAGCTTCCATTCATTCTGAATCGCGTTGAATCTGTCTTTCTTAATAATATCAATTTCTTTTTTACTAATATTATTGTTCTTTTTCAGTTTTTCGACATAGGCATACGAGGTTGCAGTATATTTGATTTGGAGATAAATCGGTTGAGTTCGAGCAAGGGTTAAGGTAAGTAAGGTCGTGACGCTTTTATAGCCTTTTATAATTCTGTTGGCCATTCGTTTCTGCAATTGCAGGATTCTGTCCATCAGTTTCTTATTGTGTAGCACGTGTTCGGCCCAGATAGGAGCACCATATAGTACAATAGAATTGAAGATATTGGAGTATAACCTCCTGATATATTCGGAAGGACCTTGGAGATT
>SMSR01014865.1:15010-56559 GCA_019453355.1 Ceratina japonica | reverse complement strand
AAATCTGAAAAACTAAATTAATTTATACGCCGAACCATCGTCCGAATGTCTGGTTATACGGGAGCAGAAAATTATTGGGGCCAATCGCCCCAAGGACAATATAATTTCGATTCTTCCGGCTTCGGACAACCCAACCAACAATTCGAATTTCAAACATTTAGCGACCAACAATCCGGAGATTATTCCTCTTACAAGCAAAAGGGATATCTCGATCCGACTCAGAGTCCATTTAGCGGCGATCTCTATCCTCAGGATAATTTTTCAAAAGGTATGGAAATAATTGTATAAACAGTTGATATTTTTTATTTGTCATGGTCTCATTCGTGATGTGTTCAACACTGTCGTTCCAGGCACTACTGGATTTGCAGATGAAGAAGATGAGCCTCCTCTCCTAGAAGAACTAGGCATAGATCCAGATAGAATTTTACAGAAAACACTGGCTGTATTGAATCCATTTCATAGGAGGGCACAGATAGATGATGCAAATTATTTACTTCAAGATTCCGATTTAGCTGGTCCAGTAGCATTTTGTTTGATGCTGGCCGGATGCCTTCTGTTAGCTGGCTCTAAAGCACATTTCAGTTATGTTTATGGCTTAGCTGTAACATCGTGTATATTAATGTACATTCTTCTCTCCTTGATGAGCACTTCCAATAATATCACGTTATCCTCTGTAGCATCTGTACTAGGCTACTGTTTGATACCTGTCGTAGCTCTTGCCGGTTTCAGTATCTTTTCTACTTTGAAAGGTCCAATTGGTTTGATCTTTGCTATGTTCACCGTCGCTTGGTCGACGCTTTCTGCATCTAGACTGTTTACCACTATGTCTGGAGAAGAAAATCAGCGTCTACTTATCGCTTACCCTTGCGCTCTTCTTTATGGTGTCTTTGCATTAATAGTAATATTCTAACGATATATTTATGTTACCAAAAACGTGCAGGTGTAACAAGTCTTTTATTTATTAAACGTTTGCTACAATATCAAGGATGAATTTATACATTAAGATGTAAGTTGTACATTAATTTTTAAATGTATCAATATAATTTTTCCACTATTTTATAAGTTATAAATAAATCTTTCTGAAGTCCGTACTGTCCGTATTTCTCAATACGTAAAAATGACGTAAGATTAAGGAAGAAATGATAGCGTAGAATAAATTAATAGTCGTAGCTTTATTTTTACAACAGTTGTTACTTAGAATTACAAATCTTATATTACTTTATATATCACGTCGTCTTTACTATCTGTCGTTACTAATTCCATTTTCACAGGGCAATGTAGCCAGTAACTCAAAAGATGCTCGCTATAGCCAAGTAGAAAGTACACCCTATAAGGTTTTATTTTGCGCACAACAATACCGGATATTCTAATCATGTTGTGCTGACGCTTAATAATTATTTCGCTTGCAAACAGTCCCGGCCACGTTCCTTCTATAAAAGTTCGAATGAACAGATCGTCTACAACTGTTTCTGCTGGTCTGTTACCATCTTTCACATTTGCTGAAACACATAATTAGCACCTTGCAAAGACAGTACCATATTATAAAAAAAAAAAACGAGTGTCAGATTTACGTACACGTGTTCCAAGAATTCCACGATTTTCTAGCACAGATATGATGAGGAGGATTTGCCATTTCGTACGTCAGTGCCTGAGGCTGTTTCGGTTTCGGCCTATAACGACCAGATTGCGTTCTATTGAGTACTCCGCTAACGTGCAAAAATCGTTTTGTAATCGCATCTTGCTTGATCAACATCTATAAACAAATATCACTGTTTAATACAGATCGGGATAAGGTTATCCCAGAGAGTTATGCACATTTAGCCCGATACGTACCAAACGCATATTTTTTACAAGACTCATCGTTCTTAATTCCTTCTGCTACGATTATATTGAAAGTACAGTCGATATATTTTTAATATATTATCTCCGGAACGATTCGTCAACAACTCCGGATCTCATAACACTGTACGTACCACTCCTCCAATCTCTTCACGTTAAAAAATAGTGTTTCTCAAATTATTACACAATTTCAAGTATACATATTATGTGTTCTCTAATTTTAATTACACACGTCTTTCATTTTTATTAATAATAATGGAGAAGGAAGGTAATTTATTATTATTATTGCATTGATGAGATAAAGACATATAGATATATCGTTATTTGCAGTCATTACAGATTACAGCTATACTTAAACTGCATGTATCATAATGTAATTATATGCTCATTAATAAGAGCAGATGTCGATAATATGATTAAAACATAAGCTGAATATACTCCGTTCCTGGAATGTCAATATCCGTGAGGATATAAATAAGGGAACAAGAATAAGCTACTTTAGGGAATCGTTTTGTAAAACAAAAAATATCGAGACCCGAAAAGAAAGGGAATTGCATCGCGAAGAGTGAGGAGTCGAGGAGAGGAATTATGTAGGCGGTCGAGAGGAAGATGAAAGTGAGAAGACGAAATAACGGAGGTAAATCTTGGGAACGCGACAGAGACAGGGTCCTCGGGGGGTGTTGTTGGGTGCTCGTAGGGTGGCGGGTGGTGGATCATCGAACGGTGGTGGGGCGAGCGAATGAGATTTAGATGGTGGGGAGAATCGAAGGGCGAGCGGAGATACCTAGCAGTTCTCGCAGTCTCGTTGATCCAGCTTCGGGTAGTGTGTACCGTGACGTGACAATGGCGGTAGTCGTAATTGCGGAACGGTGCGTTATTGTGATCAGCTGATCAGCCGAGCTTGACAGAAAGGGCGAAACCCGGGTGCGAGCACGCGATAAATGACAAAGGGAGGACTCGCGAGGCGAACGGCGTAACGCACGGCTCGATAGGAATCGAAGGTAGAGAGAAGGACGGTGGGCGAGTTACAATTTTCGGGTGGCTATGTCATTGCGTTCGTGATTCGTTCCGCCTACGGGGCACCGGTGCTCTTCTCCTCGTTTTGCGGGAATAGCGGTTTGCATATTCCCCGAGCGTGTTTCTTTTTTTTTACGTATGCGTGGAATTCGCGAAAGCGGTAGATAAATGTGTGTTAACCATGCCTGCTGTGCGGAAGTACAGAAGGGATACCAGTGAAGTGAGCTGCTGTCTCAAGTATGTGATCTTTGGATTTAACGTTATGTTTTGGGTAAGTGTCCATTATTACGTACGACCGAATGCATTTTGTATTTATACGTCCAATGAAAATCTTATGCCCGCGTATCTTTCCGTCCCAACAGCACTTCGAAGTATAAGCATATAGGTATGAGCATAGTTGATCGGAGTTATTTTGTATAAAATACACTGCTAACAGCCTGCAATGCAGTCTGTACGTACCAGCAAGTGTTCCACTTGCAAGAATTACAATGCAAAGAGGATATACATATGTATACGTATACGACACGATTTGTATGTTGCACGCGGAAAAAATCCTTCAAGGATTCGTCCAAGATCGAATAGATATTCTGAATCATTCGTTTTTCATAATGTTCCCCGATTTTCTCTTCGGAAGTTTGCATATCGTATTCGCCGTGTATCACTTTTCGTTACTGCGGCGCGCGTAATTAGTTTCGATAAACGAGATCGATCGAGCGTGAGTTTTGTAAATAATAAAGGTTCGAGATCAGAAATCGTGTTCACGCGTCGTAGAGGAAAGGAGGGGGACGTGAGTATAAGTAGACGGATTTGCATATTAGTCATTCACCAAGGATACCGAGGACACTGCACTCACGATTCTTCGGAAACGGTTGAACGTCCTTCGACTGGGTGAACAGGCGTTTGGTAATGAACTGTCGTTTACAGAAACTGATTATGCCGTTCACGTTTGTTCACGTTCACGGCATGCACTTTCTATACTCGGGCTCCGTTCGTTGAACGATAGCGGACATCCAATATACGCTATTGTGCGCTACCTTGTTTCCTATGTCGTTCACGGTTCTGCATATTGTATGTGCGTAAACTACAAACGCTGGAACACAGTCATTATCAAGCAGCGATTCGAATACGTCGTTTTTTATCGTATTTATATGGCACCGTCGAACGTGCGACGGCGTTGAGAGCGACACGACGATTTCGATCATTTTAAAAAAGAGTATCGTTTCTGTTACTTTCCCTATTGTAGCTGTTGCTCCTCATTCGAATTGTCCCACTCGTCGCTGGCAATGTTTGAGGAATCTCATTACAGAGGTTGCCTGTAAAACCGGTTTCTAACCAGTGCAACCGGCCACCAAGGCATGGGTTTTCTTTGCTCCGAGTAAATGTGACTTCTTCAATTCTTGCGGGGTAAAAGCCCTCGTAAATAATTAACGTCCCGAAGCCGGGCGAATTTCTCTTCGTTAATAGTTGAAGCGATGCTGATCGTAGTCGCGACTCGAAATTGGCTCTCTCGGGTATCGAATAACCTTTGATCCTTAATAGAACGGAATAAGAATTCAGGGACTGTGCAGTATTATAACAAACCGTGTCGCCGATTCGCTTTCTAATTATTACGTAAAACGCGTTACAAGTTTTGTAACGATATGATAGTTCTCTGCCGTTTACGCGTGCGACGTGTAAACAAAATATTGACGGATCGTCGATCGACGAGAGAGAACGGTTTCAGGAATTTTTTTCAATAAAAATGTCTGAGACGCGACGCGGAGACTGTGCTACGTAGACAAACAGGCACGTTCCAGACACCGTAATGACAAGTGGGCGAAAAATCTACCGTTTTCATAAAGCTTTATCCCACTTTAGCTTTACAAAATGGTCAGACGGATGCGGATTTACGAGCACCGTCGAAAACCGTCAGGAGAAAATTCTCAGGAAGCAGAAACTCCGAGGAACGTTTCAAACTTAAACTTTGACGTTTAATCTTCTTTCCATTTTGATTGTAAATTCGTTCGTTCTCCGAATAATGTTTCCTTATCTGCCGAAGCGAGAGGCGCAAACAATGTACTTATTCGTTTTGAAAACGCGTTCTTCGAATCTTGGTAGAATCCGTGTGTGTCGAATATCACGGCAGTTTAAATAATTGCCACGGAATTATGCCAATTCCGTATCTCCGCCGGGTACACGTAATTCGATTAAAGATTTCTCAATTGAACCAGAGTATTTCAGCGCGTATGACAGCGGTACGTAATTCGAACTATTTCTGCCGTGCTTTATGAGGATAATTACGTGTCTCGACATTCCGCGTTATAAATTGTTCACTAGATTTTTACGTCGCCTGCTTTTACGTCAGCCCGAATTTATGACATTTTATCGTCGCAACAGTTGAACCGTAATTGAATTTCGTTTTACATACTTACGATATAACTGTTCACGCCGCGTTTAACAAATACAGGAAAGAGGAGTCGCGAGTATTTTCGTCGGTTCGCAGAATTTCGCGGAATAATTCCGAGATAGTTTTCAGAATGCATAAACGGCTCCCGCGGCGGAGCGAGCATGAATATTTTATTGCACGTATTTATAACAATTCGTTTCATTAGAAACGGGCTAAAATTGCTTTATCCTCTCGACGACCGGTCGACCCCGTGTCTGTTTGTTTCGATTCGTGCGGCATTTTCGCGTGAGTTACGGATTATTATGTACAGTATACAAAAGAGAGGGGTTCGACGACCCTTTGTCATGAGTCACACGAACGGACAAGTGCGCCGCGCGTGTGTGAAACCCTATCTTCTGGCCACCGGAAAATGTTATGAACAACGTTATTACCGTACCCTCTCTCGCAAACTCTGCACGCTAAACGCGTTTCCGACCAACCGATCCCTTTGTTCTGATTAGTTCAACACCATCCTTTGACATTTAAACGTGTCTCGCGAAGCGCCGAGCTTCGTCGGATGAAATCTCCGCGATTAAGTCCAGATCCGAAGAAAATGAAGTCGCTATACGCGCTGAATCGCGTGTGCGACTTCGCACGTACAATAAAAATCTTTTGACTGCCGTTTAGATAAGTCCCGCGCGGAGCAAACGAAAATTGCGCCGAGTCAAAGTGTTTAATTGCGAGTAACGTATCAGATTAATTAGACGAGATACGCATGCAAATGCGGCGGGGAAATTGTTCGGGTCACCGAGGAAAAGAACCGTGTGCGCGAAGCGAGATGTAAGGTCAGCTGATTTTCCATTCCGCGCTTTTATAATTAGACGACCTTTCATAGCTTATAATTAAAACCGGGAGAAACCGTATTTCACCTTCGCGTACCGGCGCCGCCGCCGCCGGTCGCTCCTTCTTTCCAGCGAGTACAGGAAATTGCGAAATCCCTTTATGGAAAAACGTGTGCGTACGAAAAAATGCAGCACTGTTTGGAAACAGCCGGGAATTACTCTCGAGTCCTTGTTACTGTATACGGTATATGATTTGACTGACCTTTTATTACGCAAGTGTGCTCCGCGCAAGTAGGTCAGGTATGGAGGGCTGGATGATGCGCTCGGACGCATAAGGAGGGTAAGTGCACTTATCCTGTTCTTGCATCCGTGTCCCCAATTGTTGGCGTAGCAAGTCGCGAGTTTTACTACCGAACGAGATTCATAAAGATGTTCCCGCTGCCGGTGAACTTTAAATGTTACCATCTCCGGCGATCCCCGCGAACGTCGTCAACGCGGTCGGTGTATGGGTTATTAAAAAAGTAAACGACTCGAGTGCGAAGTGTGAACTCGAAACGAGCTGGGGGATCATCCCACGTGGGAGTCTGCACTTCCTGCCAGCTTTCCGTATGCACCCTCCGTTTAGCCACCCTCGTTAATTCTTCGTTATTACTCCCGACGACGCGTCTCTCTCCCTAAACGATTCCCTCTACTGTGACACGCTCGTCGAAAGATCTATCGAGCACGCGGTCGAGAGAATTACTTTCCATACGAAACATACTGTGTGCGCGAACGATGTGCATTCAAGTTCAGTGATTCCGCTTTAACTTTTAAAGCTTCTTTATGTGGTCGGCCGGTTAGCAGTACCCTGTTGCGTACATTGTGTTTTATCGACCGTGCCGTTCCTGTGTACGTCGCGTTAGCCTCGCCCTTTTACGCAGATTTCATTTCCCCCCCGTTTATCATTCCCGGGTTTCACCCCATAGCCACCTACTCGCCGCGACCCTCTCGACCGTAAAGTAGTTTCTTTTAGGGATACAATTTTCAAGCGTATCGAGCGGGTAAGAGACTCTCACGGTCGAAACGAGCCGTTCCAAGATCGCCTGCTGATTTCTACTATACAGTCGTTATTGGTATTTAAACGGGATCTCTGTTGGTTATTGTTCCAGTGGCTGGGTTTGGGTATAATGGCAGTGGGCGTTTGGGCATGGACCGAAAAGGACACGTTCAACAACCTGTCCAGGCTGACGAACGTCGCGCTGGACCCAGCGTTTATCCTCATTCTAGTCGGTAAGCAACAACTATAACGGCCGGCTTCCCGTTCGGGATAAAGAAAGAAATGTTTCCTGTAATTACGCGCGATGTTGAGTCCTCGATTGGACGTTCTCGGTCGGGCTTTCAAATAAATTAATACTCGGCGAACACTTTGAATGGGGGGAAAATTCTGCCGTGAACTTTTGAAAAGCGAGATCAAACGTAATTAGGCTCGACCCAGTCGGCCGGTGTAAGGAAGTGCTTTCCGAGGTTCGCTCGCAACAAATAAAATAGACTTCTCCCTTTCGCCTTCGTTGCCAGGGAGACCGAGTCCGACCGGAGCACCACGCGTCTTATATATATACAAACTTCGGAGCGCAATTAATGAATTGAATCGTATCTGATCTTCGGAGTATAAATCGCGGCCTGTCTCCGAACGATCGTAGTTTAGACCGCGGCTAGAACGTTTTATTATAATTCCTCGGGACAGGGATAAACAAAAGTAAGCGGTTTAGCCAGATTTAGCCGGGATTAGTTCGTATCGTTGTCGGATATTTAATATTTATCGCTGCGCGATACGAAATGGTATTTGGAACCGCGCGCGGAAGTAAGACGGATTATCAGAGATGTACAGAGAGATTCCACGTAGAGACAGAAATTCGACCACGATTTCGGCGGGTAGGTGAATGGTCCGGGTCACAGGAATGTTCTCCGTCCAATTCAAACATCCCCCAACTGGGGCGGGAAACCGTTTTCTGGGTCCGTACAGGACCAAATCGAATTTGCACGTGATCTGGTCTACCGTTGCCAAAAGAACGAGGGATCAAACGGAAAGGTCGAGTTTGGGAAACGGGGTTCCTGGTTCCGGATTCCCACTTGACGACGTTTAAAAGCAATTCATTTCACGCGATTTGTCCGACGAGATACATATACATATATAGTTCGATCGTAATTCAAGTCTTTATACTCCGGTGGGTAAATTTGAAACCGTAGCAACGTCCCTGCGCTATTTTTATCTCGTGTATTGGATCAGAGAGTTGGATTACTATCTTATAATTAAATATTGATATTCAACCGGAATGATTTCCCTGCTGTTGCAGGTACAGTGACATTCATTATTGGATTTACTGGATGTGTCGGTGCACTCAGGGAAAATACGTGCCTCCTAGCTGCGGTGAGCGCTCGGCATTCAATAAAACATTTATTCTGTACTTTGATCATCTTTTTTAAATTATACCGATCAGAAAGGAAACAGACTCGCCGGGGAATACGTTTTCGCAATCAGTTTTAAAACNCAACCGGAATGATTTCCCTGCTGTTGCAGGTACAGTGACATTCATTATTGGATTTACTGGATGTGTCGGTGCACTCAGGGAAAATACGTGCCTCCTAGCTGCGGTGAGCGCTCGGCATTCAATAAAACATTTATTCTGTACTTTGATCATATTTTTTAAATTGTACCGATCAGAAAGGAAACAAACTCGCCGGGGAATACGTTTTCGCAATCAATTTTAAAATTAGATTCGTATAAAACGAAAGAGTAAACGCGCGTCAAGCGGTCTGGGAATAACTTTAATTGTCAGTATCTCGTAAACTATGTTTCTCGGTAAACGTCCGTGTCGCAGCGAAGTGCACACAGCCGTGTTTGGCTTGATGAGTTTTACAAACTGGCAAAGTTTCGTTAAAAAGTGGGCCACTCGAAGTGCTCTCCTTGTTACTAGGAAAGTACCTAAGAGTGCCATTCGACTTTCCTCGAGCACGTATTGTCGTTTCTTCCGCGTAAAAAGGCAGTAACTTGAGAGTCTGAATCGGGATCATTATTTTTTTTATACCTAATTAATTGGGAGTTTGAGCGTTGATAGTTTTATGTTCGTCGCAGTGCTATTTGTTTATGAATTCGTTTCAGTATGCGATATTCCTGGCGTTGTTATTGTTAATGGAGATGGCAGCCGGTGTTTTAGGGTTTGTCTTTAAAGACTGGGTAAGTCACGTCGTACGATTAATAATAATTTAGTAACGACGGTAATAAGCTGATCGTTCGAACATTGTGTGTAACTCAGAATCTTTTATTATATACACGAATGCAAAAGTTGGCGAAATAGCCGCGCTAGGTAAAGGTAGAATTAATAAATTGATTCAACGAATAGATAAAGTCACAAGCCACTGGCGGCTTCCAAGCGTTCATCATTCACTATAGGGAAGATCCTGATCAGCAGAATCTCATTGATTGGATTCAAGAAGATTGGGTATGTATCACGACTCGCTTGGCTTCCCCAGCTTTGCTTCTCCAATTTCACGAAACAACTTTTCGAATCCCAGTTTCAATCGCAAAAAATCTGTCCCGATATTCGTGATCTCAATTTTTAATTGTCTCTGGCAACCGATCTCCATGAAATACACGTACACGTGATCGCGCGCGCGCTGCCACAGAATTTGTTAATCGATGGTTCGCCGATCAATTGCGGTTTACGAGATTTCAATAGGAACCTCGGCATGCGCCCGCAATTCTGGCAATCCTATCAGTACCTACCTACCTACCGATGCTGTTGCATCATCTCCTTTTGACCACCGCAATTTCCATCCTCGCAACGTTATACCACTGCACCGTACAAACCCAGACTCCGATTCGCAAAGTTCAATGGAATGCTTCATTTCTTGATCCTGTACAACGTAAGACGTCCATCCTTTCGCACCACGCGTGTTTTTGTCCTCGTCGTCTTTGATTTTTTTCTTAAACCTAACATCGTTGCCTCCTATCCCCGTTTGCTCGGGCGTTTAATATTGCACCACTCGCGGCCGTTGGTCACAGAATTATTTATGGGCGTTTGGAAATTCGCACACGCACGCACGGTAGATGTAATTCCGAATTGCACGTTTTACGATCCACGGTTGGGAACAATTTTTTTTTATTAACGTTGCGTCAGGTGTCGAACACAATGGGGGAGGGTCGAGAGAGAGAGAGCGCGTTTCGCGCGCAAAACCTTTTGTTTCGCTCGGCAATCGGTTTCCTAAATTAATATCGAAATTGATTGGACGCGGAAATGATGTCACGAATAAAAGCAGAACCGTATAAATATTCGGTTTTGGATACCGATCGATCAATATGCAAAAGGTATTTTGCGTGACGTTCGCAAATACGTTTTGCGTGCGGTTGCATGAAGATTTATATTGGACAAAACGAGAGAGAGAGAGAGTGAGAGACAGAGAATTCGATAAAATGTTATTTTGTCGCAGTTACAGTGTTGCGGCATCGAGGGTCCTAAAGACTGGGATCGCAACAATTATTTCAATTGTTCGTCGAGCGACATTGGCTCGAGGGAAGCATGCGGCGTGCCTTTTAGCTGTTGTAAACGAAAGCCAAATGTAATTTCCCCGTTTCGACGTAAACGTATTTCACATTTATTACATTCCCGTTTTAATGCGTTTATCGTTCTGAATTTCGTACCTGTCGAACTGCAACGTTCATTTGCATGCGAACATTGCGGTTCAGACGTTTCTATAGTAATATCAAATTTTATCGCGTCCCCAATTTTTTATTCATACGTTCGTCTATACATATGTATGTATACCTGCGACCACTCCCCGAACCTTTATTTCTCGATGCTTACAGGAGATTATTAAAAACAAGCAGTGCGGCTATGACGTTAGAAAACCTAGTTATGTAAGTAACTTTACAGTTTTTTATAACACCCGACTCTCTTACTTGTCGTGTTTGCAAAAGTAACTCGATCCAAAAAAGAGAGAACAACACTCACTTCCTCCTTCATTTTAACATCGCTTCGATTCTTCCTGCGATCATGTTTCTTCTTGCTTTTACTAAAACGTCTCGCATATTCCACACCTATACTCGTTCCTCGTACGTATTTCTTTCGTTCGCTTTGAGTCGGTTGGACGGTTCCACCCGCACTTTGATTCNCATCGCTTCGATTCTTCCTGCGATCATGTTTCTTCTTGCTTTTACTAAAAACGTCTCGCATATTCCACACCTATACTCGTTCCTCGTACGTATTTCTTTCGTTCGCTTTGAGTCAGTTGGACGGTTCCACCCGCACTTTGGTTTAAACGTTGTTTCGCCGGTCGTGTTCGGCGTACGATCCGCGAGTGTTCGTCGATCGATGTAAAAGTAGCTTGACGAAGGTGACGAGACGGGAAAAATAAAGAGAATGGTTCCGCGATTCGGACGATTGCACAGTAGCCGAAGTAAAAAAAAAAAGCGAGGCTACCGGCTCGGCGATGTTTGCGAGCGTTATCGGCATGCTGCAGGCACGACAACGTAAATCCCGAATCTTCGAGCTCCAAAGCTCTTCCTTCCTGTAAGCGGTATTTTTTTCAATCGTTCTGTTTGCTCCCTCGGGCAGACTGGGGAAAGGAGTATATACGAGAGGGGCTGTCTGAGAGCGGGCGAGGAATGGCTAGAATTGAATCTCGTACCTGTCGCTGGCACCGTTGTCAGCACTATGGTTTTACAGGTAGAACGAAACCAGCCAGTCGTGATAAACGACAGCTCGAACTTTCCCTTCGCATATTTTAAATCGGTACGTCTCGCGATCACTTTGACATCGGCCGTCCCGCGCTCTCTAAATCAGGTTTAAAAATTGAAGTATTCGTTTCATCTTTTAATTGCCCGGGAAGAGTCCCGGTAATTTTAGGATCCCCGGAAACCCGGCTTTAATATTCCCTCTCTCGGGGGAAATGGGTTCCGTAAAAATAGTCGTGTATTTTAAAAGGNTCTCTAAATCAGGTTTAAAAATTGAAGTATTCGTTTCATCTTTTAATTGCCCGGGAAGAGTCCTGGTAATTTTAGGATCCCTGGAAACCCGGCTTTAATATTCCCTCTCTCGGGGGAAATGGGTTTCCGTAAAAATAGTCGTGTATTTTAAAAGAAAATTAACTGCAAATATCTAATATCTCTGGCGGAGTTTGCATAATGCATTGAGCCGGGATAACGTTAATAAAACATTCAGAGAGATCCACGGCCGCGCGACGTCAAATTAATTTAATGTACAAACATTAATTTAGCCGGGAGCTCATAATTCGTGGTCCATAAAAATCCTTGAAAAAGCCCCGCGTCGCCGTTCGATGGACTTATTACGGGCCATTATTATGGGAAAGTTCCGACCTGCTCGTCGCATATTGTTTATTAGTTGATATGTCCGAGTCACACAGTCACGGTGTCGCATGTAAATGTTTTACGTATACGTTGACATTTATTCGTTGTTCTCATTTGACTCGCATGAAGCACATCGTTTAACGAGATATACATCTGCGTACGTACTACCGTTGTAGCAGCGATCCGTGCGTATGAACAACGTCGAAGCACCGGAGATCCTGTAAGTACTTTGAAAATGTTTCACGAGCACACTTCGATCGGAATTAATTAGCCTTTCTTTTTTCCATGGGTACAGTGTACGTTGTCGCGTAATAAATGGACCGCTCATGCGAAGCTGACACGCGACGTAATACGAGTTTTCGCCGTGCGCAGAAATCGGCACCATAAATTACGGCGAGGTCGCCGCATAATCGTGACATTCGGGAGATTACATTTCCTTCCTTGGCGTATGCAGAATAAAAGTCCGAACGAGCTAGTGTGGGTACGGTCTACGTACGCGCGTATACCTACGCAGACGTTGGCCAAATAAATATTTCAAACGTCGCCCCGCTCCGGCGGCGTCGCGCGGGATAAAAAAATAATCCCGCGCGATGAATTATTCTGTTATCACTCAGTATTATTTCATGCTCACGGCTTACACGATCGCCGTAATAATCGTGACGATTTTCATGAAAATTAAGAGCACTCTGTACTTAATTAAAAATTAATTTTCCACAGTCCTTCCGCTAACGAAGTTATCTGCATGCACGGAATTAATTAATATAAAAATACGGTTAACGTCGGAGGAAGGAGGAACGCAATTTGTTTAATTGAATATTTGAAAGGTAACGCGCGAGCGTCAATGCGCCCGAGCAAATAGCCGCTTTGAACTGCGCGTAGGAAAATCGCAAGACGGAATGAATTAGCCCGTCCCCACCGAGGCTCCCTCCGTTTCGATGAAAACCCTTAAAGTAATTAGTGCTTGTGACGCGTCGCCGACGAGGGGTCCGAGAATCGTCGCGAAAAAGGCGTAGATCGGTGGAGAACCGGACAGGGCTAGTGCGGGAGAGACGCGGAAAGGGTACGCGCAAAGGATTTGCGTGGTTCACGCGACGCGTCCGACTTCCACGGGGCGGACGTAAAGCGCCTCGAAATAAAGTGGGCTTGTTAGTTATCGTCGGCCGAGCTGACGTGACATTTTATACAGAGCGCCTGCAACTTCCTTACCAATTTCTTTCCTCTCTTTCTCTCTCTTTCGCGCCCCGTGGCCTGCCACGTAGCCCCGCTGCTAAAGTTTCCGATAAGTATTCTGTTACGTCCTAATTCAGCAGCGGATGCGGCAAATCGCTGCGAATAAAACGAGTGGACGTCCGAAACTTTGGCATCGTGCTGCAGCAACAGGAAAGTCGAGTTTCAGTCAGAATCAATCCGATCGATCCCAGCGATTCCATCCGGTCAAGTCCGGTGATCCAGACGCTGTTGTATAATATCGTAACCGAGCGCCTCGTGAGAATTTATTAAATATTTTAGCTTCGGTGCCCATATGGACGTCACGTGAGCCACGAGAGATTCGATACTCGTTCCTTGGCCAAACGAGTCTTTCNGGCCGAGCTGACGTGACATTTTATACAGAGCGCCTGCAACTTCCTTACCAATTTCTTTCCTCTCTTTCTCTCTCTTTCGCGCCCCGTGGCCTGCCACGTAGCCCCGCTGCTAAAGTTTCCGATAAGTATATTCTGTTACGTCCTAATTCAGCAGCGGATGCGGCAAATCGCTGCGAATAAAACGAGTGGACGTCCGAAACTTTGGCATCGTGCTGCAGCAACAGGAAAGTCGAGTTTCAGTCAGAATCAATCCGATCGATCCCAGCGATTCCATCCGGTCAAGTCCGGTGATCCAGACGCTGTTGTATAATATCGTAACCGAGCGCCTCGTGAGAATTTATTAAATATTTTAGCATCGGTGCCCATATGGACGTCACGTGAGCCACGAGAGATTCGATACTCGTTCCTCGGCCAAACGAGTCTTTCTCGAGAAGGAGAAGCACGAGGCGGTAACGGGAGGACTAGATTTTGTGCGTCGAATTCTCGACGGACGAGATCGAAAAAATAGGATTATGGTCCAACGAATCAAAGCGAGTCGTTGAAAAAAACGCAAACGCGCTTTCGCCGGTACGACGAGTACTTCTCTCGTTTCCCTTTATCCTCCTCCGTTCCTCCTCCTTCATTCTCGTCGGATCTCGGCGCTGTTTCTACCGAATTCTGTCGGACTAACACAACCTGCCTGCGTTCGCGAGACTCGAGAGCGCAACGGTGAGCCAAAGTAGCCGATCGCCTTTGTTTTCCAGAACTTTGAAGTTGCCAAAGTGATTTACGAGAAAGGTTGTGTTCAAGCCGGGGAGGAGTGGGTGGAACGGAATCTCCTTGCGATCGTCACCGGGGCGGTTGGTACGGCATTTGCGCAGGTATATTCATCGTTCTGAACGTACATACGCACCTCTCCACGTTTCGAGCGTTTCACGAGTACACGTATAGAGTCCGATGCGTTCACGGAAAGATCGGACGTGCGCAATGATCGTTTCGCATTAGAAATCGGCAGTTTGTTCACAAGGAAAACTGGGTCGGTGAGAAGAATCTGTTTAATTTGGTAGTAGTCGCAGTGGTAATAATACAGCGCGTCGTCGCATCACACGACACACATAGCGTATATTGCATGTACACGCACCGGAACGTTGTTAAATGTAATAGACGTTGCATGAGAAGACGGTATCTCGAATTAATTTGTGCCGGGAGATTAATGCAAATAAACCGACGGCGCCGCGTTCCTGATTGTTCCGCTCTCGCGGCTAATTAGTCTGATCGAGTCTTATACGAACAGCACAAATTAATCGGGCCGCTCTGTCGCTTTCGCATGTCGTCGCGTCCCGACCCCGTTAATCGATCCCGTTCTCGTGTTGTTTTCCAGATTCTTGGCATCTGTTTCGCCCAAAACCTCCGCGCGGACATATTCGCGCAGAAGGCGAAGTGGCATTGACAGTTCAGGGCCCCCACGGCGGTCTAGCATCTCATCCTCATAGATGCTGATCTATTGCGTTGATCGAGCTGGACAACAGACACGATTCCGCGTGACGGGCACGGGATCCATCGGAGGCGTCCGAACCGAGTCGAGCTTTCGTTACAATCTCACGATTTCCAATCTTCCGACGTGCGTCAACGCGCGAAATCAATTTTCAGGCTTCCCTAGTCTTCTGTTCTGAGCCGCGCGGTCCCATATTCCTAGAGACGTCCTCGCACCAATTCTATGATACTGAGAAATCGATTATCCTATTCCCTGCAAAAGAAAGTCGATGAGTTCGGATGGCCCTCGGGCAGAGCTACGAGTCCGCGGAGAACGAGGGAAGCGATGGAGAAATTGCGTTCTCCGGGCTGGTTAACCGGTAGCGACGTTCGAGGGTCAGAGGGCAAGGAGCGCGGTAGACGGAGGAAAGAACGGGACGGGAGAACACCTGCTCGATTTACGAGGAACAGCGTGTCGAAGCGTTAGAGTCGATTGACGCGATGTCGTGGGGGCGGCGGTGAACGCGACCGATTTCACCGCACACGAGTAGAGAACCTCTCTCGGTGGGCACGGTCACGAGGAGGCGAAGCGAGCCATATGACACGCAAATACACAATAACTTTCCGTTGCTCCAATTGGTCGTTAAAACGGTTGCTCGAGCTACTTTCAGCATATATTGATCCTACGTTACGCGCCGCGCTGATACGTTCCCTTCTATTGACAGGCCGGCTGTCCGTCGTCGCGACGACACGTATCGTATGCGCTATCGTCACGCAGCTAAATTACACCCGCAGGAGAGGGTGTACGGTGTGGGTGGCTCTCGGTCACTCTGTGAATTCGAGAATACTGGCCTCTCTGATACGACGATAACGTCACAGGTAACGTCTATACCCAACTCGTTTCCTTCTTCGTCCTTTCATCAGCTAAACGAAATTAAGTCCCCGAGGCAATGGCCAGTGACACGCTACCGCTCGCGAGTATTTACCTATTTACGTACCAGCAAATTCAATTACTATGATCCTGATTTTTAATCAGGCAGATTGACGGATGCAACGGGCTTGCGAGCGGTAGTCCGTAATTATATTTATTCGTCTTTTTATTCTTTTTCCTTCCAACGTGTTCCTCTCAACGTCTTCGAGATTCGTACGCATTCTGGTTTGAATGAGCTTGACAGATTTTCTTATCTCGTTTGATTTGACTTCTCGATTGTACGCGAATGTGTTTTGATTTGTTAGTTGAACAATTATACAGAACAATTGCCATGCTTATATATACTCAATACGTTTGTAAGTGTGACACGTCCATCGACGTACCAAACGGAGTTTTCGAAAGAATTCGAACGAGACTGAAATTTTTACTTCCCTGAAAAATTAAAATTATTTTATTCAGTACTCATAGATAAGGTCAATTCCGTTGCATTATACTTTATTACGTGAGATACTCTGTTACCAAATGAAATAGAGCGCGTAAAGCGAAAATGACAATCATACTTGAANATGCAACGGGCTTGCGAGCGGTAGTCCGTAATTATATTTATTCGTCTTTTTATTCTTTTTCCTTCCAACGTGTTCCTCTCAACGTCTTCGAGATTCGTACGCATTCTGGTTTGAATGAGCTTGACAGATTTTCTTATCTCGTTTGATTTGACTTCTCGATTGTACGCGAATGTGTTTTGATCTTTGTTGAACAATTATACAGAACAATTGCCATGCTTATATATATTCAATACGTTTGTAAGTGTGACACGTCCGTCGACGTACCAAACGGAGTTTTCGAAAGAATTCGAACGAGACTGAAATTTTTACTTCCCAGAAAAAGTAAAATTAATTAAGATCAATTATTTTGTTCGTTGCATTATACTTTATTACATGAAACTTTTACCAAATGAAATAGAGCGCGTAAAGCGAAAATGACAATCATACTTGAGAGAACAGTCTATAATTTATAGTGCATTAGGACATTTCAACTGATATTGCTCGCAGAAGACATTAATTGATATTACATTCACCGAAGGGAATGCGCTAGAATTCTAGTCCGTCCGTTTGGTACAATTTCGGATGTCGCACTGCTAATTGTGAGAACGTTCATAAGCCCTTAGTGAAATTCCAAAATTGCTAGTTTATTTGAAAAACTCGAATCTAGTTATCCAGGCAAGTTTAATTTACGTCTAATTTAGCGAGAACAAAGAGCCGACAATTGCATGAAAGTATCGAGTTCAAACTAGTGATAGCATGTAATAAACGTAACAGAGAGCGGCTGGACCGCTGGAACGTTTTCAGTTTCGACGAAAACACCGTTTTCTAATAACGGACTACCAAGAGATTATTCCTGATTTTCTCTGATGTTCTCCCAAATCATTTTTATACCGTGTACATATATATACATAAAGTTCGGGGTGGCTCTCGGTCGCGCGTATATACAAACATTTTCTCTGCAGATCCCTTTTCTCGAAGCCCTCGGAATTGTTCCGATTCACGAAAATATCGTATTCTACTGACGCAGGAACAATTCAGAGCGAGCAAACAATTTCCAGATGTAAAAAGACGAGAACCACCTCAATGATTAACAAACGTGTATCGTGTCAACGCCGAATTATGATAAAGACCGTCATTCGTCTACTTGTTGACTGTGTTTCAATCATATAATTTCAATTAATATAAAATTCATGAGCGTCCTGTGTTCAGACGTACAGAAAATATCGCATTATCGATAACTGAATAATTGAACGCGTTGCATACACACAGTTATTCCTATAACGATACGATGGTAATACATGGCGATGAATTAGTTATAAATCTTCACGGCGAATTAAGTTAATTAGCGATCGCGGAAGCAGTGAACCAGACCTGATTTTCGTATCGTTCCGTAACTTAATTTGCCAGCCTGATCCGATATTCCAATTGGGGCCCCTACGATATTCTTAAACCCAGACGGAATATGCGGATCACGTAATGAATGCACGTGCGTATCGAGTCAACGAGTTGTCGTACCGTACGATATCAAAGATTACATTTAACGACTAATCTTCGTTCGGTAAGCATTTGTCAAAGAGTTTCTTTTACTTTTACTCGTCGATGGTCTGGCACGGCAGCGAGACCATCGTGCTTTTGTACACTTGTTTAAAGAGTGGCCGCTTCGATTGAATTTTTATTATCTAATAAAGATATTGTTTATACACTTTTCCTTTGGTTGTCGTTTCATTTATTTGCAGGGCGATTTTAATAGGATCTGTCTCGTCACATGTATTAACGTCAATGCTCGTTATAGCACACGAATCGTCGTGCCAAATTCATCGTTGTTCATTTGCAAAAGGAAAAATGTGCCGTTCCAAGGATTTCGTTCGAATATCTCGGTTAGATAGTTCTCTCGATTAAAAACGAATGTAATATACGTCTTAGAAGTTACGATACACATGTCTCGTCACGATATGAAATATTTTTGGACGACGCAAATTACATTTTCGAAGTAATAGAATAATACGTAGTAAAATGAGCGTAGATCTTTGTTTGTTTCGACGAACGGATTCGATCCGAAGTTTTTGTCTAACGTAATTGATCTAGATGTTAGAAATTCTTTCACGTAGATGGAACGTTTCTTGTATTTAGAAAGTATTTACGCTAAATGTCGATCAGTTGTTTTCATCGTTTAACAATTCCGTTTTCAACGATTCGGATAGTCATCGTTTTCTTCTCTGACGATAAGATTGTGCATAACGAATCGTGTATAAACTGCAATGCCAGAGTCTACGTATTAGCTTTTCATGTATTTATTAAACTATTACAGATATAAATGTATAAACTTGGAGTTCTCGAAAGTTGACGTAGTTTACAGATAATTTCGATAAGCGAGAAAGTAAGTTCGTTACGTCGTTTCACAGACTTTATTAATTATTACTGCCAGATATATTTTTTACAAGCGCAATCGCTTAAATATTTTAAGTGGCACTGCCGTTATTGTGTTCCTTCAACTGCTGTCCGACTGTTCGCCGTTCTATTCAATTATTGTACAGCTATATACATACATATATATAAATGTACCATATAACAAATATTTTTAAATGTAATAAGTGTTAAACCAACTAATGTAAATACAACTGTATACTTTCCTCGTAACAATTAAAATGTTACTGTAACGTTTTCTATGGATAAATTAATATTTATACTCGATTGATATATGAACGAATAAAAAAATTACGATAATTGTCATTTCCAGACTTCTGTTTCAGAACATCTACTCACATCCGCTTTAATAAATTAGGACGGAGGAGACACAGGGAATAGAAGGACAAATATAAAACACTTTCATAATGCGTTTATTTTCAGTAAAATAATTCATGATCCCCCTTAATATTTAACGTGATACTCGATATTGGAATCCCATATAAATGATTAAATTCGAGCGTTCAATTATCTTCCGGATATGTAACTCCGACCTGCCTTCGGATCTCGTCTTCCAATTTGGCCAATAGCAAGGAATCGGCGTGCGAGATTTTAGGGCTTTCGAGTTTGCCTGAACAAATAAAATTGGTAATAACATTTCATATCGCAAAACCTGCTTTACGTCGCATTTGAACATTCGCGTTATCGCAATCTTCGCGCAATTATAAGAACAATCAATAATAAAAAAAGGCTTGATAAAATTTGTTTACGAACGATGTGATAAAATATTTGCTGTGTAAAACTTATCGGACAAAGCGTACAATTTTATTTTCTACGTAGGCTACCTTGCAAAATGCACTCGCGGACTTCCTTGGCCTCGTAGTTCAGCCCGACGCTGTTGATAAAATTAAATTGGCCCTTGGTTTGCGGAAGCGGTGACTCTATCTTATTTCCGTCCGGCAGTATCAGGGACGTGGGACACCAGAAATTCGGCACTTTTATCGTCCCCTTCGTGCCAATTACGTAAGCCTCGTTAGGTAAAGTGACCAGCGAGTGAGTAACGATGGTAGCGGTGCGATTCCCTTTGTAAACGAAACTGGCCGACACGGACACGTCGATTTCCTCTTGGCTCAAGCAACCGGTAGCCAGCACCTTCTCGGGCATTTCGTTGTTAAATACCCAATTGGCAAATTGTATGGTATACACGCCTAAATCCAATACGGTACCGGCCCCCAAACTCTTCGAGCTAAACAGAGTAAAACGCGTTTTGAACGAAACCCTTAAAATCGCGCTTTTCGTCGCGGGTCCTCTTTACATACGTCATTCTTTGAACGTCGGTCAATTGAAATCCGAAAGACACTATGACCTGATGAATTTCTCCGATAGTATTATTCGCCAACTCCTGCTTGAGGCGTTCGTACACGGGGAAGCATCTGCTCCAAACAGCTTCCATCA
Source organism: Ceratina japonica (assembly GCA_019453355.1). Classification (NCBI taxonomy): domain Eukaryota; kingdom Metazoa; phylum Arthropoda; class Insecta; order Hymenoptera; family Apidae; genus Ceratina; species Ceratina japonica. The sequence goes on along the minus strand of SMSR01014865.1, from coordinate 35,784 downwards.
AGAACAACTTTTTCTGCTTCGCCAAGTTGATTAATTCCGTCGTCTGCTTTAAATTCATGGTCATAGGTTTCTCGCATAGGACGTGTTTCCCATGATTCAACATTAATTTCACGATCTCGAAATGCTGAGGATGCAGCGTCCCAACGTACACGACATCTGCAAGTGCGATTTTTCTCGTAGTCTCTATTTCGTTTTTCAGTCTCTACATTGCGTTTGTCGAAAACGTACCGATATCTTTGTTCTGCCCTAATTTCACGTAATCGTCGTACGCATTTTTAATGTTGTGCAAGCCAGCGAAGTTCTGCGCCCTTGAGAGATCGCGGGCTGCCACCGCGACGACCACATGTTCGGTGCTCGGCAACACTCGAAGAGCAGTTACGAAATCATTCGATATCTTTCCAGCGCCTGCTATACCCCAACGAGTGGCCATCTACGGCATCGTTATCAGTACGTATAATATTTTTTTCAATGTAATTTATCGACCGCTGAATCGATCGAGTCTTTCCTCTCTCGCAACGCTTGCACTCATTTTAGTATCTATTTACACACCATAGCTTATCGTCTCAATCGATGATTCTTATCGCGATTGCATGCACGATTATCAAATCGCGAAGCTACAGAAGTAGCAAAGTGTCAATGATATCGTCGTAAGTGTAATTAATAACGCTAATACAGAGACTACTCTACGAGATGATTTACTACGAGGGCTTGTTAGGTCTGATTGATGATCTGCTGACAAGTAGTGATTCAGATAACCGAGGTAATTTTGATAATTTATTTCAAGGACATCTGTACATTATAATTGACGTCTCGTATGCTCGTCTTAAGCCCCAGTCTTCGACATTTCGGTTATTTCGTGTAATTGACAAAAGCCATCTGCTACTTAATTAATTACCATTACGTAACAGCAGTAATAAAACTATCATGCATACATATTATATTCTTTACTAGTTCAAAAATTCATAGCAACTTCTAATCTTATAACTTTCATAAATAACAATAGCGAAATTGATAACAGATAGTGTGCTAGCTATATTTAATACGAATATGAATAAACGTGGTGTGTACGTATGAGTATTATAACGATCACCCAGTCAATACAAAAGCTATTCTTATAGTTTAACGAGTAATTATAAATTATATTGCTTACTGTGCGTTTGAAAGTCGATGTACAAAGGTATTACAACAGGAGCCGGTTTATTACTTCGCACTACTTGCACAAATAGCGGAGTACGCGACGCAACCTCTCGACTTTCGAGATACCTTCCTATGGAACTTGCCGATACGTCATGTATAGATTAGAGTAATTGAACAATAAAATATGGTCGAAAGCCTGTGAACTCACATTTATACACGGACGCACACACACACACATAAGACGCCTATATATTTCATTCGTAACGAGCTCGCACAATCGTAATTATAAAAGATTACATTTGCATGAGATCATTATTGATCCTTTATTTTCTTGATAAAACTGTACGTCCGGTGCACACGTGGTAATAATAAATGGTTATTGAAATAAGTCAAAGACATATATTTTAATACCAGGAGCGAAGTATAAATTGGTATCGACTTACAGCTTGTTCAAGGAAGAATAAAAATAGACGGAGAAAGTAGAATCTCTGAATCGGAAGTACGAAAGATAAACGGAATAGACTTTGTCCCGGCAAATACGAAACGAAATTACGGGGCCTCGAAAGATTTGTAATTCAGTAACGCATAAAAAATCGCGACTTACGTAATGCTACTCACCTGATTAGGCGAAGATTGATCAAGGCAATAAAAGTATTGTTCCCGGCTTGAATTTAGCAATAAAATATAGCGTGTATATTACTTTATTGAATTTTTATATAATAACATTGTAACGCGCCGCAGATTGTATTACAGAGGTAGATATTTGATAATACGATGATAACTTAGACGACTGGTGTGTTAACGTGAGAATGTGGAAGTTGGACGGAGTGATGCGAGGCGGGCAGTGATAGCAGGTGTCCGCGTTCCATTTCGTTTACTTCTTGTTGTTCGGTTCCTCCCAACGAGCCAGTCGAACGTGCGAGACTGTTGCGCTGTCTGCACATGTACGGCGTCTCTCCTGGCGAAGGTGTTTCACGACCCTAAGTTCAAATACACATTAGATTTTGCGCTCGTCATAAAACGTGCTGGAACCGACGAGTTCGTGGGGGACATTCTCAGACGATGAACAATAGTTATCTTTGAAGCGTGTGTCATGAAAAATTAAGTTTTTTGTAAGTTCTCGTCCCTTAAATCTATCAGAAAAGATGTTGTGAAAAGAGACGAGTATGTCTTTCAGGTCTTTTAACAGGAGTTTGTCTATTCAATCTACAAACGATCTGGTAGAAGCAAGTACCATCTGATTCCAAACGACAAAGCATGGACAAGTTACCTATGACTGTATTTGAATCTGACTTAATAGCTTCTAAGCATCGACCGAGACATTTTGATTTGCAGACGGGGCGACAGGGTTTCGAATCTCTCTTGCACTGCAGAAGTCAAGGGGCAGGTCGTAAGTCGAACGGATTCATACGAAATGAAAAGAACGTACTTGTTTGGAAGGGCCACAACACGTCGCGTGATTACAAGGCTTGTCAGTCTTTGGGCAGTCCAATACACAATCTTCCGTTGGTGTCTCCTTAACTTCGCTATTAGAGTGGTACTATAAAGTCGAACAATTTTAATCCAGACACTTAAATAATTCCAAGCTCTCAGATTGAATGAATCTCGTACGATCGGGTATTTACTTACGTCAATGAATTCTGGCTGTATCGTAGTAGAGTGTATACCCTCGTTGTGAAAAAATTCTTTCACTTGTTCGGCGATTTTCATATACTCCGACAAATTTCTGCATCTTATATGCGCTGATGCGATGATCCGATCGCCGGCCAATTGCCACACATGAAATTCGTGCACGGCTAAAACTCCATCAATGTTTTCGAGCAGTCGTTGCTGGATGGCATCGACCTACAACAAAGATGATCAGCGTGCACATACGTAATATAAATCTCGTTGACTCGTATCAGGATAATATGCACGATTGCCGTTACCTGAATATGCGTGGGTACGGTCTGTAGTAAAATCAATGCAGATTCCTGGAGTAGTGGCCAAACTGATCGCAAAATGAGAATAACTAATAAAAGCGAGAGAGCTGGATCGATGTAAAATCTGTAACGAAAAAAAAACACATTGTTATATTGTATATGATAGAATGAAGCGCCGTACAACTTGGAGCGTGATAAATCACCTGTACTGCCACTTTGTTAGCCAAACGATTAAAGCAGATATGATTACGATCACAGATCCCAAAGCATCTGAGAGTACGTGAAGAAACACACCGCGCATATTCATCTGACTTGCATCGTGCGTGTGCCCGTGCGTTCTTTTCACTTGAGGCGTCGACGGCCTATAAGTTTCATCATTCTCGTTATCGTCCGTTCCTACTAGCGTGCTCAATCGATTATGACTTCTAGATATGCCATGTGAATGTGCATGAGAACTTCTATGTTCTGGAATAAAGATACCGTGATGATGAGTAATTGCGAAACACATCTCCGATANCTTTTCACTTGAGGCGTCGACGGCCTATAAGTTTCATCATTCTCGTTATCATCCGTTCCTACTAGCGTGCTCAATCGATTATGACTTCTAGATATGCCATGTGAATGTGCATGAGAACTTCTATGCTCTGGAATAAAGATACCGTGATGATGAGTAATTGCGAAACACATCTCCGATCGTTTGTCGACGTTCGGTAGTGCGAGATGAGAGGATAAAAAGATTTCGCGCTAACTCTGATCTCTGATCAGTTCCGAGAATCTCTTAACTTCCTTATAGCTATGTCACGACCGTGACGAATCGTACTTACCATGGAACAGACATAGTCCAATAATATTCACTAGCAAACCGAGCGCTCCGACCACTACCAGCAATTTGGCTTCGTGTATTTCTTCTACTTCGATAAATCTCTTACACGCTTCCACGGTAATACTGAAACACAATGCGACTAAAAAGACGGCGTTTACCAAAGCGCCTAAAACTTCGGCTCTGGCCCAGCCGAACGTATTCTTCGACCATTTCTTTGGTGACATCTGCGAACAACAACGATCCACATTGTAGAAGGATCAATCGATATCGTTTCTCTTTCTTTACTACTCACCTTTACGGAAAGAAATGCGACGACCAAAGCTGCTACGTCGGACAGCATATGAAAACTATCGGCTATTAAAGCCATGCAGTTCGTAACGTAGCCCACTACTATTTCTACTAAGAAGAAAACAGCAGTGAGCCACAACATCGTCAACAGACGACATTTCTTCCCTGTAAAACGACCCATAGCAGCGTTCGTACCTAAAATATATTTTTATTTCACAGCTACTGGCCCAATATTAAAAGTCCGATGATCAGCTTTATCGTCGCTAACTTATATCATTAAACGTACCTCTACGACGGTACTATTAAATTTTTTAATATCTTTATCATCACGCACCTTCGTAATAATATCGCAGATGAAAACCCGATAAACACAATCGCGCTAAATCCGTATCGTCCGATATATTTTTAAATTTTAAGAACGTTTCGTTGTTTAACAAGAAAAGATTAGAATCTTTCACAGTGGATGTAGACTGTTCTTTCAATTTTCTCAAAGTAATTTGTATAATTCTGAATACGAAGAAGCAAATGAAAGAAAATGTAGGATGTAAAGTAAAACAAAGGATGACACATCCAACGTTAAAGATGATGTAGGATTTGCGGTTTAGTATGACACATATTTACAATAGAGGAAATGAAGACGCTGTGATACTCGTGTGTATAGAGGAAATAGTAAAATGAATCATGTTCTTCACGCAGACGTTTTAACATTTTAAGTGGTCTGTTAGAAATAGATGAAACTATAAATATAATTGAATTCTTAATAGATGTACACGTAAATTATATTTCCACTCTTGAAATTAAAGAACATAATACATATAATGTTTTGATCCAAGTAGAAGCCCGGTGACGCTTCAGCTTTGTCTGTTGGTGTCACCAAGCGATCTTTGTTTAATATACTTCGATAACAAAAAATCTTTGTGTTGAAAAGGAATAAAAAGACGTTAATACATTAAATTGAATTAGTACATTAAAGAGTACTTTATATCTCGATTGTCAAATGTTTCGTATATCGCATACGTCGGTCATTTCGAAATATTTCAATTGCTCCATTGACATTTAATATTTAAAGAGAGATAGCTTTTAATTGTGAGCGGACGTTGATGAATGTTTAAAGGCAGTTGGCGACTCAATGGGAACGCGAGTTGCTCCATTTTTATAGGATTGATTGAGACCACAAAGGTGGTGACGTATACTTACGTTTCTAATAAAGTATTACAATTCGTGGTGCGATATATCAAAATTGCATCGGGGAACACCAACGCGGACTGTTTGTGGTCATGTTACACAGTACTGATGTGTATTCACAGGCACGAGCACTAATAAAAAATGACATTAGATTCTTTCCAATCGCGTTTACTATTTTTAATTCATCTCTAAAAGAACCACGTGGAAAAACTAATATGCACAGAGCTACGACACTTAATCCTACAGATTGATAAAAATCTTATGTACCATTACGTTACAAAAACCATTGGCAAAGTGAGAATAAAGATAGACTATCAGGCATCGCTACACTTTTTTTAAACTACCAACAGAGTTGCTGTATGAAATATGCATTATGTTCTGAAATTGACTAGCAAAACTCGACCGACTTCTCCGGTCTGCGTTTACGAGTTTTACGTAGAAGACGAACAAAATCGCGATTCCAGAAAAGAAATGAACCGATCAAACGAATTTCACAATACGGATATTCTTAACGTGGTCTACCATCTTGTATTTCTGATCGTACATGATGTACGATCTGCTGCCAACTTCATTCCTAAATCTGACCACACACAATGTATATTTAATTGTGTGAGAAATAGGTGTATCAAAAGTACTGTTTACTTTTACGAGATGCATGTGATTTTTAGTGTAATTTAATCATGGTTTTATAATATCTGCGAATTAAACGTATCGTCATGTATAATATGTAATTAGTATTCCGGGAAGTTCGAAAGAGATCGAGAAAAAATGAATTTAATAACTGCATTAAAGTTTTATATTACTCAAATGACAGAAGAGAGTGGGCCTGGTATGAAAGTTCTTTTGATGGACAAACAAACGGTAAATACGTTTTTAATAATGTTCCAAGAATGCAAGGTGTACATTAGAAATGAACGATGTAACGAATATTTAAAGAACATTCATTCCCATGTATTTGCAAATGTGCCCTCATTCTCCTCACTAGTTTTCCTTTGTACACGAATATTAGCAATATATTGCCTTACACACGATACCTATGATGATCCTGGAGCATACACTGTTTAATAATCGACATTTCTAAAGCAGTTTATGCTTACAAGTAAATTCATACATTTTCAGACCAGCATAGTCAGTCTGCTGTACAGTCAGTCAGAAATATTTCTCAAAGAGGTTTATTTATTTGAACGTATCGACGTAAATGCTCGCAACGAAGGTTTGAAGCATTTAAAGTGTATAGTGTTTATAAGACCAACCAAAGAAAATGTTGAATATCTTTGCAACGAGTTACGATGCCCGAAATATGGGACTTATTACATTTGTAAGTAACGAGAACGTTTGAACATTCATTCGAAGGAATCACTCTTACTATAGAAATTTAGTTGACAGCGATTTGATCCGCGTTTCAATCCATTTCGATAGTAAGAATTTCATTAGTCTATTGTAAAGATGATTATTATTTGTCACTTTCAAAGTTAGAGCTGCGATTGCCTTGATATTACAGTCTTTTTGATTAATCGTTGTTCAGATTTCAGTAATATTATCGCAAAGGCCGATATCAAATTACTGGCTGAGAGCGACGAGCAAGAAGTAGTGAGAGAAGTTCACGAATATTACGCAGATTATTTAGCTATTAGCCCTCACTTATTTTCCCTCGGAATAAACGGGTGTTCACAAGGTATTAAACGATAAGAACTAGTTTTAAGGCTGCTCGATAACAAGTATCTATTCCTCGACCAATTTCCCCTACCTCCCCAATAGAAAAAGATATTCCTCAATGGAGATTCCTCAATCGCATACAAACGTTATTTCTTTTTATTTACTAAGGTTTACTATGGAACCCGGTGCATCTGCACAGAACCGTCTTAGGTATAATTTCGGTATTGTTATCCCTTAAAAGATGCCCTTATATACGTTATCAAAATAGTTCTGAAATGGCTAAGAGATTGGCAGAGAAAATAGGTGAAGTACTGAGCAAAGAGTCAAGTTCCTTCAAATTCAGACAAGATTCTAGTCCAATTTTACTGATACTCGACAGAAGGGACGATCCTGTCACGCCCTTATTAAATCAGTGGACTTATCAAGCGATGGTTCACGAATTACTAACGATTAATAACAATCGCGTTAATTTATCGCACGTCAAGGGTATTTCGAAGGAGCTGAAAGAAGTTGTTCTCAGCGCGGAACACGACGAGTTTTACACCAACGTAAGAATATACTCAGAGTAAATGCGTCAGCTTGAGTCTTTTAATCGTTTTAACAAAGATATCCTCGGATAGAATCTCTATCTCAACTTCGGCGAAATCGGACAGACGATAAAGGAACTAATAGACGAGTTTCAAAAGAAAGCTAAAAAACATCAGAAGGTAGAGAGCATAGCCGATATGAAGAATTTCGTTGAGAATTATCCGTTGTTCAAAAAATTGTCTGGAACCGTATCGAAACATGTAACGGTAGTCGGAGAACTTTCGTCCCTCGTCGAGAAATATCATTTGTTACAAGTGTCCGAGTTGGAACAAGAACTCAGTTGTCAAAGCGATCATTCCGCCCAGGTACATTGAGTGAAGAACAAGAAAAATATAGATAGAACATGAGGACCCTATATATATCTTTCTAATCTTTGTCGCAGCTCCAGAAAATAAAAGAACTTATCAATAGTCAGCAGATACGGGAAATTGATAGGGTAAGGCTGGTCATGCTTTACGCGCTTCACTATGAGAAGCATGCGAGTAATGATATCAATGGTTTATTGAANGAACACTCGAAGAGCAGTCACGAAATCATTCGATATCTTTCCAGCGCCTGCTATACCCCAACGAGTGGCCATCTACGGCATCGTTATCAGTACGTATAATATTTATCTCAATGTAATTTATCGACCACTGAATCGATCGAGTCTTTCCTTTCTCGCAAACGCTCGCACTCAATTTCATATCTATACACACCGTAGCTTATCGTCTCAATCGATGATTCTTATCGCGATTGCACGCACGATTATCAAATCGCGAAGCTACAGAAGTAGCAAAGTGTCAATGATATCGTCGTAGNCGCCCAGGTACATTGAGTGAAGAACAAGAAAAATATAGATAGAACATGAGGACCCTATATATATCTTTCTAATCTTTGTCGCAGCTCCAGAAAATAAAAGAACTTATCAATAGTCAGCAGATACGGGAAATTGATAGGGTAAGGCTGGTCATGCTTTACGCGCTTCACTATGAGAAGCATGCGAGTAATGATATCAATGGTTTATTGAATTTACTAAAAAGTACAGAGGTTTCGGAAAAATACATTAAAGTACGTAGATGTCAACGCAATTTTATTCATGTACAACCGATTGGTAGACGAGTAAAAGGGAATTATGACGTTTCAGCTTGTATACAGTATATTACAGTATAGCGGAATTAATGCTAGACAGAATAATTTATTCGATCGGGAATCGGTAGCCAAAATTACTAAAAAATTGTTCAAAGGTTTGAGCGGAGTGGATAATATTTATACCCAGCACACGCCTCTACTGAACGAGACGCTCGAGGATTTGATCAAAGGAAAGTTGAGCTTGCAAACATTCCCGTATCTCGGAAATACAATGGTGTCTAAAAGGTGAATTTTGCCTAAAGCGTCGTTAACACGTTTCTGAGTTCTGAGCGTACATCTATTACTTTTTAGATTGCAAGACGTCATCGTGTTCATGGTCGGAGGCACGACCTACGAGGAAAGTCTGGCGGTTTACAATTTAAACAAACAAAATCCGGGAGTGAAGATCATATTGGGAGGTACCACCATCCATAACTCCGCGAGTTTCCTCGAGGAGATCCAACAAGCCACATCGGGTATTTTATCAAAGTATAAAAATAATAATCATTAAAACGCTACGTGTATATATTTCCATTCTAAATATTTATTTATACAATTTCGAATTATGGGTTTAACTGTTACACAATGAAGTCTTTTATAATAATTATATTCTATCGATAACGATATTAAAGCAAACATTGTAGTAACAAAAAATATAAAGTTACGCTAACGTTAAACAATAGAAGTCTTAACGAAGTAGCAATTTTAATTCCCCTGATATTTATTATCCCACTCATCGTCCGTACGTACATCTTCCATTGGTACGCTCGGAATTTCTTTGTCTTCGAACTGTGCCTTTAACAAACGTATCATCATTTCAATACATGGTCAAAGTTACACGGCATTCATTGTGTTACCGTTAATGTAACGATCACATGTTAAAGTTTGCTGGAGAGAATATCTCTGAGTTTCTGTGCATCTTTTCTGTACGTGTAATTTAAGGAGGGGGGGCAACGAATTTGTATCGCATGAATTCTATTTTACATACGTGCAATTTCTTGTCATCTCAAATACAAATCCATAGCCGAATTAAAAACACGCTCGACCATTTTTTATTTCCTTACATGTTTCAGAGGAATTCTTACCAGCCTCCATTTCTAAAATCATTTCCACAATAAAAAATATCGCTTGTATCCAATGTAAATCTAAATAATATTTCTTCCGCCACCGTCTTAAGTACTCTTTTTAATAGAACAATTGTTATATCCGTGAATTACTAATCGTATAATTCGTGATATATTTACCTGTAACATTCCAGATGAGACGACGTAAGTCGTCATTACTGCCGTAGCGAAAATCCCGGCAAGGAACTGATTTCTTCTCTTATTAGGAAACTCGTTCTCCGTCTCTTTTACGCTCTTGGCGTTCTCTTTGGCTTTGTACTCGCGACACTCGTCGCCGAAATACATTTCCGATATTCGTGATATGAATGATACTAGATTCGAACACGCTCTCAAATGATTCTGTAGAGCTGAATTCGGCAGTGGAACTTTGAGCAACGGTGCTAGATAGGAATATACGACCGCATCCAGTACGGTGGGTTTCTCACTCAAAAAATATTCGGACTCCCCCAGACTTGTGGACAGTAACGTCAAGCACTTCTGTGCTTCGGAGTAGACCTGTTCGTCATTAGTTTTCACATAGTTTTGTCAGTAAGCATTTCGTAAGCCTTTGCGACCTAACGGGAACGTTGATTACCTTATTTTCTATCACGCTCACGTCATCTTCTGTAGGATACAAACTTTCGAACATAACGTGTGCTTGTCGTTCAAATTTTCCTGGGTAATAAAAGTTTAATGGAAAAGGCAGTGCTTTACAATACCACGGTCTTATCACTTCGTTCACATTTCTTTCATCTATCCACCTACAATTATCATAATTTCTTTTATACCTTTGTACAGTAGGATTTTATTAAAGTGCTACGGATTTTAGTACGTGTATCTATATCGATCGAAACTTAAAACGTGTACGTAAAGATCGATTCGTTTCCAAGTATCCCGCAAAGTACATTCGATTTCTCTTAATTTCTAACATCTCCCACGCACGAATGACGAACGTTAAAACCGTAACTACCCTTTCCGCGTAATCTTTCGTATTGACAATAAAAAAATGTGCATACCAAATGAACTGTAACGCTGGATATAATTTTTCTTTTAACATCGCATCGTAAGCCATAACGTTTGCGCATTCTTTTCGACTTAACTCGTATTCTGTGTTATAATTTTTTCCCCTGAAATATTCTATTATATTTTTGACTGTATCGAACGTACCATCGCTACTTTTCAATACGGGTAATCTGCCGTTAGGCGTTCGGAATGGATTAGAAGTTTTTACTTTCAAAGGTACACCGCTAATTTTCGCGTAAACCTAGAAAAAATGGGAATGTAGGTCATTCGGATCTTTCTCATTTGCCTCGATCGTTCGACGAACGTACAGGTGCTCGTCGTGACAGAAGAATCAAACTACGTAATTTTCGCTACATTAATTCGTATATTTCAAGTACAAAATAATCATTGTATGTCGTTGCGTTTGGGCGAAGGAATGGAAATAAGGGTAGTTCCTGCTGTCTGGGTTTTTGGTGGTATCACGTACCTACCTTTTTATTAAACAACGGAACATGTAACTCTCGAGAAAAATGTCATTTTCCATTGACAAGCACAGAAGACATTACGTAAAATATGAACTGACTAAAAACGTATTAAGTAAAGAATGACGCTAAATTTGATTCACGATCTAAAGTTCTATACATCGATGCACACACGTGCGTGTTTAATTTATTGCAGTAGCTACTTTTTGCACATGGCTGTAAATGTTAGTATAACATCGAAGTAACTTTCTGTCAACGTCTACATTTATTTGGTATTCGACCGGAGATAATATAATTATTATTTTAATTGTCAAGCAACTGTCCAAACTCCGTGGTTTATTGTATTATTATAATATCGCGGGTAACCTGTACTTAAATTATACATACGTACCAAAACTTCTAAGCATTCCGTGTCAATCGTCGGTAAGCCCCAATCACCTTTCCACACATTTAATTCGGACACGTTCATCTTACCGCAAAACTAAATCTTTCACTTATAGTTCTCATAAATCAAACTCACAGTAATTCCACGTGCTTTCCTCCGCCATTCGGTAAACAGTGATTTTTCTGGTTATTCAACCGGATATAGGCTTTGAATGTCACTCGAAAAATAATCAATGTGTTATGAAATCGAGAAACGATTTATATATTTTTTATTCGTCCCATGCCGCGCCGATACACATATTTCTGTATAAACAATAATTGCGGATGCGATTTGTGCTATTATTTTCGCGAATTAGAAATTCGCTGTCGCACATAAATTATTGTATGCAAATCTATGTAAATGACTTCTTTTGTTAAAAGCACGCGCGTGAAAAATTTCTTCGCTGGTTTAAAAACATCTTTCATGAATCGGCGTGAATCAAAGAAATTAATATACACGTATGGAAAGATTTATATTTGTCGGAGAAGTTGTACAGATACCCATAAATGCTAATAAACCTTATATACTTAAATTGAAGTAAAATGGTTTATGATCTTCGAATTGCTATCTAAAAACTTTTATAATCATATGTTTAAATAAATATATTTACAATAATGAGCTAGCCTAACTATGTTCACCATGTGAATTCCATGATAGATTGTGCAACGAACAATTGTACCACATATAGAATTATGCATTTTAGCGGCTTAGCCTCGTTATTCATTAAAATACACATACTTCTTCCGCAGTTTAGATTTACCTAGCTTTTTATAACGCGTCTGATTCATCCGGGACATCAGCATGTACATGAGAGGTATACAGAATACCAATAAATATAGCTTTAAAAACGATGGGAAATGGAATGCAAAATTCCATGTGTTTGGTAGGGAAATGGTAAACTTTTGTGTTTCCTCGAAATATGGAATATTCCTTAATATTACGATTCCTTCGCAAAGGAAACCTAATGGATACAGAGGCATCCATAAAGTATATCTCAGCCATGTTAAAAATGAAATTTCTATGTTTAATAACTGTATGATGTAATAAGGATAACGGACCAATTCGATAGTGCCCCAGACGAGGAAGAGGTAGAACACGACTGGCTTGGTTTGCATACGTGGTTCTGCCTCGATCATAGCAAATAAAATAAATGCTCTCCCTCCTACTTGTACGAACGATACGAACGTACTACTCTTTGTATAGCCAAATAACGAATGCATGACTTCTAGAAATTGCATGAGCTGTATGAATTTCATTGCGTTGCCGANATTGAAGTAAAATGGTTTATGATCTTCGAATTGCTATCTAAAAACTTTTATAATCATATGTTTAAATAAATATATTTACAATAATGAGCTAGCCTAACTATGTTCACCATGTGAATTCCATGATAGATTGTGCAACGAACAATTGTACCACATATAGAATTATGCATTTTAGCGGCTTAGCCTCGTTATTCATTAAAATACACATACTTCTTCCGCAGTTTAGATTTACCTAGCTTTTTATAACGCGTCTGATTCATCCGGGACATCAGCATGTACATGAGAGGTATACAGAATACCAATAAATATAGCTTTAAAAACGATGGGAAATGGAATGCAAAATTCCATGTGTTTGGTAGGGAAATGGTAAACTTTTGTGTTTCCTCGAAATATGGAATATTCCTTAATATTACGATTCCTTCGCAAAGGAAACCTAATGGATACAGAGGCATCCATAAAGTATATCTCAGCCATGTTAAAAATGAAATTTCTATGTTTAATAACTGTATGATGTAATAAGGATAACGGACCAATTCGATAGTGCCCCAGACGAGGAAGAGGTAGAACACGACTGGCTTGGTTTGCATACGTGGTTCTGCCTCGATCATAGCAAATAAAATAAATGCTCTCCCTCCTACTTGTACGAACGATACGAACGTACTACTCTTTGTATAGCCAAATAACGAATGCATGACTTCTAGAAATTGCATGAGCTGTATGAATTTCATTGCGTTGCCGACAGCTGCGTACGTATCTTTCATGAAAGCTATAATTAACAATTGATTAGTCAGTTTTACAGTGAAGTAGTTCTTACATGAATTGTGATTACCAACCTGGCCCATCTCGTGAATACATGACCGCCATCACAATGTGCACATAGACAAAACCGACAAACTGGCATAAGTTATAGATAATCAGGTAGACCTTTTTGAACTCCTCTGTAGAACAAGCAACGTAAAATAGCTAGCTATTGTTTATTCTAACATAGATTAAACATAGAAATGAGATGTACCTTTTCTGTAGCCAAACTCTTCTTTATGAAGCCTGTCATACGTGCCAGGATAATCATTGCATATATCTCGTTTTTCATCTTCGTTATCCTCTAAATCCTCGCTTGTCCATTTGTCAAAATCAATTTTCAACCATGGAGGTTTCTGTGGCTGGCCAGTCAACCTTGGCCACCAAGCAGGATACTTTTTCTTCAGGACAAAGTCCACTTGTCGATTTACCACTTTGTAGTTACTTTCCTGAAAGAAATGATCGTATAATAAATGTGCGAACAAATTTTGCACCAACAGATCAACTTACCTCAGCGTTAATGGCCGAATATAAATCTAAAGTGAATTCATAATTATTGAGACCCCTTGCACCTTGCCCACAAGCAATGAATCGTAGCTTTCTCTCGCTGAAATCGGTGTTGATACCCTATAAAATATCCGTTCTGTATAAATTTGCAGAGTAATAGAAATAATGAATAGGGTAAATTACGTACCTTGACATCAGTTAGGTCTACCTTTAAAGAGACCTGGGTTTCTGTTTGTGCCCAATATACGAAAGGAGTTAAAACATTTGCCATTTTCTCATTTTATATTTCAAGGGCAATCGTTTATTTTTATAGTGGTAGAATATCGAAAGTATCCCTTGTTAATAAGAGATTCATACAAATACGAACAAGTGTTCACTACTGGATCTTAATTTATTTTCTATATAAGATACATGTTATATTTTTGTGTGTCGTCAGCATTACATTCAGTAATGACTGCCTCTTATCCGATTTGCCAGATATGGAAATTTCTTATCAATTACAATTTCCAATGAACTTGAAGTAGTGTAAGGTTCAGAGTATCAGACTAATACAACAAACACATACATGTGATTATTGACGTTCGAAAGCATGCGCGAAAATCATCCTGATACCACGAACTTGTTCATAAATTTTTTTCTATACATATTTAGCAAAATTATTACATGCGTACGAATCTCCCAAAAAAATTCTAAGTTTCCTAATTTATATACTTTTAGAAATAAATGTTCTCATTTTTAATCAGTGACAAAGGTCTCGCGAAACTTTGGGCGAGAAAAGGTACATATTTATATATTTTTCATATATTTTAAAGAATTCAAAATAAATTGTCTTATATGGATGAATAATTTCCATATACATTGTTAGTGAACATTTGTTTGCTTGCGCAAATGTAGATACGTAAGGGGACACCGATTGGCTACTGGTGCTGTTAACAAGCAGTAATTCGGATTCGGAGTCGTGTAGTGACGTGTATTGCGATACGTGTCGCGATACAAGTTTGCCATCGGACATACAGCAATTTACGTTAAATATACTAACATTAACGAAAGATATATCGTATTATCAGCGTGTTGTACGAAGGGTCTATCTAATGATTAGGCATTTTTACACACGCAGCCTTGCGCGTACACAATCGCAATCTATATAGGAAGTGCATACTTATAGTGTGGGTTGTACACATGAACGTAATCCATGCATTACTGTCCAGCTGACAGTTTAATTAATTAAATTGTATAAAAAGCGTTGAGTTTCATCAGTGCACATGCTAAACGTCGACCGCTCGAGACACCATCGCAGAGTAATTTATTTTCTACGGAAATGTGCGTCCGATGATGATTTGAGAAAAAGTTATTTTCGATTGACTCGGTGCGTAGTCACGTTCATATCTTAGGGTTAAAAGGTAATCTAATTATATTTTCTAACGTTAGATTATAATATATCGAGCTCCCGCGAGAGATACTCTATCGTTGAAATACCTTTTATGGAATTTTATTTACCGAAAGAACAATGAAAACGTGGATTCGCTTTTCACTGATAAAATATGTTTCCGTGGCTTAGTTTCACGTGCGATTTATAGATCCATTCGTTAAAAATATCGAGGATTTCGTTCAGATAACAACTAGACAATTTCGAGGACTCGAAATATCTTGATTATCAGAAAATCATTTATTTGCGATTAATCAAATTTGTTAATCCGTACTTCGTACAAATCGAATGATTATAATAAACTTGTTACTCTTATTTGAATAGCAGATTGTTGAACGGTTTGAGAAGAACTTGAAATTGCGATCTTCCTTACAAATATCTTTAGTATAAGATTTGCGTGAGACTGTGTATTTTTTCCATTTGATGAGTGCGTCATGAAACATATTATACTGTATTACCGTCAATGGAAATAGAAAGAAACAATTCCTTAACACGATTATGAACACTTCTTGTATAAGCAAATATAACTCATATAAATTATATATCTGTACTTATTCTTATTTTATAAAACACAACTTATTGAGGGATACATTAATGATTTACTTAAATTATGTAATCCAATTAGTATCATATCTTATATAAAATTTCCATTTAATCTCTCGTTATATAATGATCATTCATTTCTGCTCAATTTTATTTTGTGTTACACAGGGTGTTAGTAGCTAGTATATTAAAGTTGCGACGCATAATAGGTTTATTGTCCATGATTGAAATGGAATTAGTCATCAGTCGATAGTGACATAAATAGATTCGTGCAGCTTGATGATGGTGTGAGGGAGATTAGATTGAAAAATGAGCACTGCTTCCAGTTTGATTGTTACCAGTGGTACTACACAGAATTTTGAAGAAGCTCTTTTTCACATGGATAGTAGGGGCTCAATGAATTTTACAAACTATCACAAACGGTTTAAAGGCTGGTTAAAAGAATACCTGGCCATTTTAGGGAACAGCATAAACATGGTATAAAAAACGTGTCTACTCTGCAAATGTCTTGTGCTTGTTGTCGTCACACAAACTTCAACCATGTTAAATTGCATGTGATCATTAATCCAATACCGGTAACATTAACTAGTTCAATGTAACGAGTTTCATGAAAAATTGTTGCTTGATACAAACTGTAATGAAGTACCACTAATTTTCAAATAACTACTACAATAATTTCATTTTAACATAAGATCTTCTAAGATTTTTTTTATAGATTGCACGTGAAACTTACAGCCATGTACTGATCGAACACGTTTTTTATCAGATAACACTGCACTCGTTAATTACTCGTTATAACAATTAATGTCTATAACGTAATTCATACACTTATGTACACTCCTCTTCATGTTCGTACTCCACAGTCTTTCGCACGCTTTAATATTCTTATAGAATAATCAACTGAGAAGTACCATGTTGGAAAATACCACTGCCACGCGACGTATAAAAGATCCTGTAAATGGTGCTCAACAAAACATAGATGGGAGAAGATTAGTAACACTGTTCCCAGATGATTCAAATATTGTCAACGACGAGTTCCACATAGATCCCGATCATCTAACGCTATGGAAGCATCCAATAATTACGTTGAATTATTTTTTTCGGGAGATTTTTAATAATATATATAGTCTAGGACGAAAGGCGTTACATTATAAAAAAATAGTATTGAATATAGCGATACTAAGTATATTGCTTCTGGTATTGAACAGAACTCCTGGTCCGCATCAACATGTAAGTTCCCACTGGTATCAATAAAAACGGTTGTTGGTGGTTCGTTCGACCCAAACTGGCTTTTAAAATCGTGAATTACTTCTTTATTTCTAGATATTAAAAGCATGGGAAACAAAAGTGATGTGGTGGTTGTATTGGATAGGCTTAGGCGTACTTTCCAGTGTAGGTCTCGGGACAGGCTTGCACACTTTTGTACTTTATTTAGGACCACACATAGCGGCCGTCACTATGGCTGCTTACGAGTGCGGTGCTCTTAACTTTCCTGAGCCACCATATCCCGATCAGATTATATGCCCTACGAAGGCCGATCCATTGTGGACAGCAGGAATATTAAATATCATGAGAAAAGTACGTATAGAAGCTATGCTGTGGGGAGCTGGCACAGCGCTGGGTGAGCTGCCGCCGTATTTCATGGCTAGAGCTGCACGGACTAGCGGACAGAATAATAAAAATGAGAAGTTCGATCAAGAAGATTTGAAAGAGCTAGAAGCTTTAGAAGCTTTAGAGAATGGAGAGAATGTGTCGTTAGTAGTACGTCTGAAACTAACTATGAAACATTTTGTACAAAAAGCAGGCTTTTGGGGAATCCTTGCCTGTGCTTCAGTGAGTAACTTCTTTGTCAAAGAAACATCGCGTCTTATGACTTGTATTTTGCGTAAAATGAAAAATTGCAGATTCCCAATCCATTGTTTGACCTCGCGGGTCTGACGTGTGGTCATTATCTGATTCCCTTTTGGACGTTCTTCGGAGCTACGCTTATAGGGAAGGCAATTATAAAAATGCATATTCAACAACTCGCAGTGATCATAGCTTTCAACGAAGAGCTTCTAGATAAATTTATAAAACTCTTAGCGAATGTACCGTTTGTTGGCTCGAAGTTTCAAGAGCCATTGAAAAAGTATCTCATTGAACAGAAACAGAAGTTGCACGATAAGTCATCGATGGTACGTTCAGATTTCTTATTTCATTGCACGTGAATTCTATAATGATACGTTTTTAAATATCGTTCTTTACTTTCAGGAGGGATCAACGACGATCTCATGGTTGTTCGAAAAATTCGTGATGTTGATGATATGTTACTTCTTAGTAACGATCATTCATGCGTTAGCAAGAAATTACCATCGTAAGCGATCTAAACAAAGTATTGATTAAAATTCGATGAACATAGGACGTGTAATGTGAACATAAAATCAATTATAAACGTACAGATGAAGTTGCTATTACAGTGAAGTATAGTTAAGGTACTAAGGATAATAATTATAATATTGTGGTCAAATTTTCAAACTGCACAATTTCACTTTTACAAACATAAATAAACCGTGAGGAACGAAGTACGAAAAGAAATTAAATATTTTTTTTTTTTAATTCTAATTTTCTAGGATGCTTCAAAAATCGTTGGAAACGCTTTACAATTATATATATACATAATATGTATGTATGTATGTATGTATGTAATTATCTTTGTATTTATGTATATATGTATGTATTCATACATATATGTTTAAAAAGATTTGTATGCATTGATGTAACATAGCATGGACGTTTTTACTTTGCATAATTCTATCAAAATGATTTTTCGTGATTTCATAGAAATTCTTTAAAGAAAGGATTG
The DNA here is from genome assembly GCA_019453355.1 of Ceratina japonica. Lineage (NCBI taxonomy): Eukaryota > Metazoa > Arthropoda > Insecta > Hymenoptera > Apidae > Ceratina > Ceratina japonica. The sequence continues at coordinate 16,683 of SMSR01014865.1, read as the reverse complement.
TTTTTTTAGCGCTATATATATATACATATATGTTTCACTGGTCGTGGGCACTTTCTTTTTTCCATATCATCGTGCATTTATAAACTGGATGTAATATCTGTAAATTAGGAATATTTTCGAAAAAAAGAGATATATAAAGTAATGGTAAAATATCTGTATTGATGTATTTAAATCTTATTTGTATTTTAGTCTATTCAAGTTTTCTATAAATAGTCCTGGTTTTCATCAGTTCTATATTAATACTCTGCTAAATTCTAAGAAGGCAGTTTATTTTATCGTAATGTGTATTGGATATTTAACATTTGTCCTAGTATAATGTGTTTCGATCAGTGTTTGAGTTTCTCTGAAAGAGTTCCAGGTACAAATGCTTTTTTAAAATAATATTTTTTTCCACTTACACGATAATAAGATAAAGACTCGATGTTGTGAGTATTATACCTTTATAAGCGATGAGAATCATCCATTTTTAATGTATTTTATAAAACCGATTATGAATAGAGAACAAAGACGTCTTTTTTCAATCAGGATAATATAATTATAAAAATACAATAAGTAACGTTCACGTATCATTGTAAATAACGGATGTACAGAAATTAACGAAGAGCGCGTAACAATATAATAATCTCCATTGACTTCATCAACAAGACGATGTACTGTATGAAAACCTGAAAAATCATTTTACTTTAAATCAATTTGTACATTAACATTGAGAAATAATCAATGCCTCACGATTTTGCAACGTGGATAACTAATATGATCATTTATATTTTACACCAGATATTGCATGTAAAATGTAACTTGATTAATAAAATGTTACGAAGGACGTGTACATAAAAAATAGGAGTGTAATGAGTTTAAAGATTATTAGTTTGGCGTGGTAAATGCCGAGAGGTAAGATCGTTTAACAAATTGCGACAGCTGCAAGTTCCAAATGCAATAGTTCCGAAGGACGAAAAATTAATTAATAGAGGAAAATTAATAAATCCTTTCGAAGTCATGTGTTTGAAATCTCCAAAGCTTTATTAAACCACCATCTTTTTACATCGTTGCTTCAATTCATCTCAGTAACTGAGAAACCAAAGCAAGTCCGTTTATATACTATTTATTACTCACTACAAATGACTTTGGTGTGATAAATATCTATATAGTTGCGAAGATAACACTATCGAAATACCGCTATTGTTGTTGCTGTTGTCATTACTGATCTTAACATTATTAATTAAATATCAAATAAACAATTTTCATTTGTAACGAATTGTTTCTACTTTATACACGTATAATCTAGATTTATAAAAATGATATTAAACGTTTACCTTGTGTTTCTACGAACAATAAATTTTATAAACAGTTAATCGATGTTGCCGTTCTTTTAAGAAAACTCGAGGGACAGTTACATCGTTTATTAAGACATCGTTTCACTACATCTCACAGTTTACTAAGTTCAACGATATAAATGATCCGCATGGATATTGCTGGCAATCTCTGACTCCCACTTGTCTCCATTATTTAACAATTTCTCTTTGTTATATAATAATTCTTCGTGTGTTTCTGTCGAGAATTCAAAGTTTGGACCCTGAAACAATAAATCAATCCTCAGAATAAACCCTTTGCAAACAGAAACATTTGCCGATCAATGTAACTTAAAAGATCATTACCTCCACGATTGCGTCCAC